>BJCO01746874.1:0-16251 GCA_018326465.1 Flaveria floridana | reverse complement strand
TAGCTATTTATAACTGGTAAAACCGCCTATACATAAGTATAGTCGCGGTAACTCTTATTCAACATACTTACTGTTTTCATCTTAATATCTTTATTACTTAAAACCTGCGAAGCTCACCAACAATTATATTGACCGTTTTGAGTATTTCTTTTCAGGTGGTCAAGGTAATTGAAGATCTAGGAGCACTGCCTTTTAGAGGAGATCCTAGGATATATTTTTGGAGGACTAAGCATTTTGTTAAACCTTGAATTTGGAACATTTTTGTTGTTTAAACTTGTACATTGTATACTTGTTCCCGGGTTATGGGAATTTACACTACAAGTTATCATCAATGTTTATGTGATCATTTTATGTTCATGCTTATGGCTATGCTGTCATGAACATTGATTATACACAACACAAGTCTCCATTTGTGCCGGGTGTCGTCATGACATGCTATGTCATCAATTACATATATATTGCATCTCTATTGTTAACCATGTGTTATGACGATCCCGTCTAACTCGCATCCTTGTGTTTCCGCTATCAGCGGGGGTGTGACATCAGGTACCATTTCATCAAGATATTCATGAGAAAAATTTAATCAAACTAGTCAAAGTCAATTCAAATGAACAATATGTTGACTTGTTTACCAAAGCCTTTGATGAACAATGATTTAAGTATAAAAATACCACTATTGGATGATTAACATTGACTAGTCAATACCTTTTGTAAATCTTTTAAAAATGTGTCTTGTCTATGCTGTCTTTATACAATCTAAGCCCTATTATAAACAGTTTTTATTTAAAAATTATAAGTACAAATTCTTCCGAAGCGAAATTTACCCTCGGAAGAGATTTTTATCTATCTTCTGAAGACAAATTCCTCTACACAAGTATTCTTTTCCGAAGAGTTTTTAGTCTCGGAAGAAAAAATGATCATAGACCTAATCCACTTCCAAAGCTTACTAACTTTGTTTCTAAGAAGAACACTTTACTCTCGGAAGCAGACTTGTCCTTGAGATATGGTTTTCTTTCGGAAGTAAAAGCGGATTCGAAAGACAATACTGAGAAACACAAGTGTTTTCTCTCGAAAGCAATTTTACTCTTGAAAGAAAACTTTTACTATGCAACAGAAATCTTTGGGCCCCGCTCTTTAAAATGTAAGATTTTGTTGATTATTCTCGGAATATTTTAAATTGTTTATCTTGCCTCCCAAGTCCTATCAAACCTAAACCTTCCTTTCACCCATCCTTTCACATTATCCGTTTGGACTTTTACCCCCCATTTAAAACTTTCAGCTCTCTTTCTCTACTTCCTTTATCACTGCTAAAGCCCTAAACTTTCCATCATCTTCTCCTTCACTCACAATCCTTCAATAAAACAATACTTTCAGAATAGTGTCCTTGAATCCCCAACACAACCAAGTTTCTGTTCTTGATTCTTCAAGGGATGCCGCTTTTGCCCCTATTGTCCAATTTCTGTCACAATCCGCATACTTTACGGCCCTTACTATTAACCCCACCATATACTTAAACCATATGGCTGAATTCTGGGCCAATGGTCGAAGCGATACGATCAATGATGAAATGGTCATCTTATCAAGGATCTGCGGACATGAAATCATCATCGGTGAAACAACCATCAGGGAGTGTCTAGAACTCAATGATGAAGGAGCCCCCACTGAATTCCCCAAGCCTGATTTGGAGTATACCTACACCTAAATGGGATATGGCGGAGATGTGAACAAAGCTACAGCGTACAAGTTCAGATTCTCCTACAACTATAAGTTCTTGCTACACCTTGTCTTGCACAGCCTAAGAGGTAATCTCACCAGGGATTTATTTTATATGTATCCCCGGTTCATTCAGCACATGCTCAACTATGAGCTTGACTAGGACAAATTTCAATTTGCTCATGTCTTACTAGTCCCTCACATGAAGCTGGGCATCTTCAAGAATTTGTAGAAGGTGTCCAACAACTTCACTAGAAGGTTCACCGATCTCCTTCCAGGTATGCTTGAGCCAATGGTTCCTGGTGACATTCCTGTAGACCTAGCAGGTGATGAACCCACATTAGACACCACCACTACAATGCCATCACTTCTTCCCACCCAATCAAAATCACATACAAAAGACACCCCAAACAACCTTCATCAATCTACTTTGATTGATCAAGTCCCCTTTGTTCAAACCAAAAAGGTTAGATTGGAATCAAGGGCTCCCACTCAACCAGAGGTCCAACTATCCTCCTCATTTGACCTTAATATCAGTGTTAAGTCTCCTGAGCCTCAACCTGATGAGCCCACTACCTAATCCATAAGCCTCCAGGCTGAGTCTCAACACTCCCCTGAGTAGCCAAAAAGGGATAGACATATCATTGGCTCATCTGCCTAACTGAGGTGAGTGCAACCGATATGAAGGAGACTCATGTAGACTCAGCTGCTACTACTGAGAGTGTTTCACTAGCCTCTCAGGACAGTGGTAACATCAGTGAGACCGAGTCTATGGTAAACTTGCCAATTAATGCCTCTGTAAGAGGCATCAGTAAGAAAGGGTATCCAGGGTGCCAAAAAACCACTACTGCTGGTGATAATAAGCATACTAGGTATGTTATCTCATCTCCTAATGATTCTTCAAAAGAAGATTAGGGTAGTCTGCAACTCACTATTAGAGATCTACTTTCTAAAGACTCAAACCTTGAATCAAAGGTTAAGACTTTAGAGGATAGGTCTTCCACTCAGCAACTTCAGATTGAAAATCTCAAGGCTTAACAAGCTGAGAAACAGACTGAGAAGTCTGTTAGGCATGTACCAATTCAAGTTTTTTAAGTTCTTCTTCCAGATCATCTACTTCTCAAGATGATGCTACCAAGAAGGGGGAGAATGTACAGAAACGAAGACATAAAGAACCCAGCCTTGCTATTACAATTCCCTTGATGCCATTTTTTCTTTCTATCCCACACATCAACACCCTACAACCATCTTCCCTCAACCACTTCCTATTACCATTAAAGTGGACCCAAGGATGGTTATTGACCTTAACAGATTGTTAACCAAATTTCTGATAAGCTCCTCCCTCGAACAAACCTCCCCTGATGTAGCCGTTGCTATTTTGGAGCTGAAGAGCTTCAAAGTCTGAGTGCACCACCTACCTATGAGGAGGAATTCGGTCAAACTAAAGTCTCTATTGAACCTAAGATTAACTTCGAAAGGAAAATACAGATTGATGGCCCATCAACCAACTTAGAAGGGACATGTAGTGCAGTTCCAATTACTTCCAAAGTAGAGATCTAAGCTGCGGAAGGAATAAGTGAACTATCTTCCTTGTCTGATGACCTGTTCATCACAGAGGCCATTCTTGATTAAGCCTCTCAGGTAAATAGTGAGAACTTCCGTACAAGTCCCTATCTCATACAACATAACTTTAACCCCACTCTCCATAACCTGAATCCTCTGAACCTAAGTCTCCAAAGGCTGAATCTTACTCTAATCCTAAGAGGAAGAGGAAGCTCACTACTGAAGAGCTTCTAGAGGAGGAGAGCATGGAAAAGCGAAAGCGGAAAAGAAGAGTTGATAATAGGAAGCTGGTCGTTGTAAGTAGCAAAGCAGCAGTAGCCGCTCAAGAAAGTATCAACAACCAAAGGAGAGTGGAGGTCATAGATAGGCTTATCAGCTTGGGAGTAGACAAAGAAGAAATACTTCTACTCCCAATTGATGAACTTGTAAAGATGGAGAAGACAACATTGCTGAAAAAAGAAAAGGAGGAGGCAGGAAAGTTTGCCATAGAGGAGGAAAAGGGGAGAAAGAGGGAGGAGGCAATGGAGAAGGAGAGGATGGAGAGGATAACCTTTCTTAGTACAAGAGGCTATTCTCAGAAGAAGCTATCCCCTCATGACTATGATATGATCTTGTTTCTTTTCTACAAAGAAATGGATTAGATTATCAAGGAGAGGAAGAGGGCTGCCGGGGAAAAGATGAAGGAGAAGAAGAAGGAGGAGGAAGAGGCATAACTTGCTGCTATAAAAAGAGTGGGAGATAAAGATTGGATGAAAGCTTATCTCAAAGCCAATGGCTTCACCAGCAGGCAAGTGGGTCCAATGTCTAAGAAGCCCCGACAACGACATGTTAGTGACATCAAGGCTGACATTCGCTTCGGAAGAAGGCAGGAGGTACCTAAAATACAATGTGTTTAGAGGATGGCACCTAAACCAATACCCAAACCACAACCTATAAAACCTATGCCTACACATTTTCCCTTCCCTATCATAACTGAACCAATAACTAAACGTTACACCCTTGAACCCATATAATCAACCTTACCTACACCCTCACCCACTGCTTCTCAACAACCACCACCACCACCTATCCTTAAACCCAAGACACAACCCCAAACCTAATCATTAGCCAAACTATCTTCTGAACCATCTAAGCCCCTGACCTTAGAAGAGTTCAAGGAGATCAAAAGGAAGCTCACTAACAGCATAACATTGGGTGACATCTCTTGTGAGGAAGAGTCTATTAAGTTGAAATACATTGATGGGTCTTCCTATTCCCTCACAAGAGTTTCATCCTTGATCTGCCAAGGGGAACACTGGACCAAGCTCCCCAACTTCTTGCAACCAACTCATACGACTTAAAGAAAAATAGAAGAAGTTGAAAAGGAGATTGGTGACTCTACTGGACACAAGAAACAGGGACAAGCTGCCAACTAAGCCCCTCAATCCTAGAAGCCAAGTTTTCCAGTGGAGGTTCAATGAAGCTACACACAGCTTTGCTATGGAAAGGAAGAAGGTTAAGCAAACAGACTTGATACATCAGTTTTGCTACACTCTAGCATATATGATATTGCTGAGTTAGTATAGAGACCATTCTCCAATCCTTCCCAACTCTCCAATTATTTCTCAAATAAAGAATCATTTGAGCAGTCTTTATCTTGATGAGCTTACAAAGAAAGCCAAGACTGAAGAATAGTTTAAAAGGAGAGAAAAGGAAGAAGAAGAAGGGGTGCAACCCGAGAAGGAAGAACATTCCTACAAATGGTTGAGGGTCCAACTTCAGATCCAATAGTTAGATGGGAATATGACTACAAATACCATCAACTAACTCTCTACAGAGGCACGCAACAATGGGTACATGTCATCCAGAGCAACAGATTGGATTTATTATCTACAAATGACTTGTGCAAGCTCTTCACCACATCAGGGAAGGACAAAGAGATAGACAAATATCTACTTTCCCTGGTGTTGAAGACTTTATGGAGTAGAAGGAAGTGAAGTTTTGGTATCATCAGCCAATGGGGAGTTTGTTGGATCATTTGAGGATGCTGCAACAAAAAAAATACTTAAGAATATTTTGAGGTACAATTGAAGTGGTATTTCAAAGACAAAGCTGCTCTTCCAAAGACAAGTCAAAGATCTTCCGAAGCTCAAGTATGAAGAACTTCCAAAGGTTGAACTTAGTCTTTCGAGACTAAGTAGTTCTCCTTCCGAAGTATACAAACTTAGAAGATCCAAGAAAAATTCTTAGGAAGAATAAAGTCATGAAGACTTGCAGAGGACTCGGAAGAAGTTGATTCTTCTGAAGTATAAATGGCCTCAGAAGAAGTTATTCTTCCAAAGCCATTTAGCCTAGGAAGAACCAACTATGAACCAGTGAACATAAGTATGGTCTGTCTGACATCTATTGCAACCTCTGATATACTGCATGGTACTTTCCCACACCCATGTAGTTGACCATACTTTAATCTAGTGTGCACCCATTATCATTAGTACAATTGCCACTTTTAGTTGGTGACAAAAGGTAAGTCATGGACTTGTCATCACTACTTAATCTATGATAATATTATATCTTATATGCTTTACTTCTAGAAATGTGGTATTTGTCTAGGTGTAGATTCCAGCTGGTTATCAAAGTATAATCGGTTGTAGATAGTAGTATATATAGTTTCTCATTGTACCTCTGTAACTACTTTTAAGGGTCTTGTGATATTGAGTTGAGAAGTAACATACAAGTATCTTGAAAAAATATTCTTGTGTTCATTTGTTTTCATTAACTTATTATATTACTTGTGAACTTAGTTAGAGATTCTTCTTCATTAAAGCGATTGAGATTAAGTGAGCTTATGATATAATCTTGTGTTGTGAGACTAACATCGATCGTGCACATCTCATTTACAAGTTGTACAAATTTGTGAAGCTGTTGTGGTATGGATTAACCTTTGTCATGATGGAAGGTTTCATATTGTGTCCTTATTTTTTCCTTTTTGATCTCTCCTATCTCATCCCTTATCTTATGACCAAGATACTATATGCTTTCTTATTAGTCTTGACTTTCTTTAAGTCATCACTAGCTACACTTTTCAAGCTTATTGGCTTCTATATGTTATATTCAGGACCTAAAGTCATTGGAATGTATGGTCCTTCAGTTATGAAGTCCATAGGTTAGGGTCTTGGAAGATGATCCAATTTCTGAACATGATTATTCATTGTTTGAAATCTGTCTATTCTTCAACCTTGGTGGTTTGAGAGCACTGTTGAACCCGGATACTTCGTCTTGTATGTTTTTTAATGATTTAACTTAACGGTTTAAGATAAAAATTTTGATTATTTAGCTCGATCGTAAATTTTTTTTATCCTAAGGTGATTATTTGTCCAATGTCCAATTAGTCACTAGGATTTGTTTGATTTTAAAATTGACTTTCAATTTCCATATAAAGGAAATTAAATCAATTTGAATTTAATTAGATCCTTGGTAACGTCTGTCAATTCCTGTGATGTAAGGAATATTCTGTGAGTCAACCCCTTTTGATTCTTGTCCACACAGTCAAAACCCTAAAAATAGTAAAAACACAACAAATGTGTCTTTTAAAAGATCAAAAAGTAAAACTTAATGATTTGTTGAAAAATGCAAATGAAGTACAGTTTCTTCACTTGTTTTGATGGCTAAATCAATAAAATGATCGAGATTTGAAAGATTCAAAGATGATGATGAACTAGGGTTTTATCTAGCACAGTTGCAGCCGAGCAACTTGATGCACAACCAATGATTTTTTTTTGTTTTGATGATGTTTTGTTTTTGATTCGAGTATAGAACAACTCGAAAATGTGATTTAACACAGTTTATAGATTGAAATTAACCAAAACAGTGTTTATTTGGTGAAAATCTATAGAACAGTACTCGTGCACTGTTTTATCCAATAATCTCTTAAAACCGATTTGGTTTTGTGATTTTTGTAATGGCTGTGTTTAAAAACAGTGTGTGGATGATTTTGGGAGCTTTGTTACCTACAAAATACAAAATCTTCTTCAAATGAACAAAAACAAATTGTTAAGTCGTGTTTTTGAACTTTTAATGAATGGATGATGTTGAAGAGTGTTCTTGTGTGGTTTTATGCTCAATATGTATGGTTTTAAAGCTAATGAATAGGAAAGATCATTGTATTGATTGAGAGGATAAAAAATCATTGTATGATTTGAGCCAAGGCTCTGATACAACCTAATGGAATCAACTTTGTTATTGAACAAGGTTGATCCTCCAAGCATCTTTTTAATCTCTCAACAAATAATCAATACTCAAATAACTTGGTGTGGAAATCTAGCTCTTGCAAGCTTCCAAAACCCTAATGACTTTAGCTATATATAGTCTAATGATAATTAGACTTAATAACAATTAGCCCCCTAGACTATGATAAAAACATGACAATTATCAAATTACAATTAAGACAAAAACTAGACAAATAAAGATTGAATATATATTTTGTGGACAACAAAATATATATTAACTCTAAGACCCATGTTCTTTGTATCTTCAAATTCTCACTACTAAATCTTCGTTCCAAATGTATCGTCTTGACTTTTTCTGATGACTTTGACCGTGATGTTGACTTTTATTGACTTTGATGTGTTGATAATATAGACTATGCTTTTTAGACCCAACAATACTCCCCCTTGGTCTATCATTATCAACGTCTTGTATCATCTTCAGCTTAGATAAGTCAACAAAAAATGATCTTCAATCTCCCCCTAGATTGATGATCTGTTGCTGAAAATCTTTCATCTCGCAGATCCCCCCTTTTGTATGCTCCCTTTCTTCATGTGCATCTTTTAAAATGATCAGGAATAGCTTTTACAACTCTCTATACTTGAATGCTTCATAAGATGTAAGAGGGGGAATCCAAGCTCGGTATCTTCTGAAAACTTGAAGAACAGGTTCTCTGGTCAGGTACTTTGCTCAGATGATGATCGCCATCATTTGCAGCAAAAATCTGTAACACAATCACAAACCCATTCAACACATTTCTCGTTAGATCATTTATACAATACAAATAAACCTGTGTTTATCTATGAATATAAACTTGCGAAACCATGTTCGTTTGTGTGTACTATTATCCGTGAAATGTATGAAAATATGAGATCGTTTCAATAGCATAATATGGAGGACTTGAAAAATAATTTGAAAAACTAAACAAGAAATTTAATACTTATAAAATATAATCATAAGACTCTAACCTAATAATAATATATACATATATTTTTGTTAATAATTTGAGAACCAAGAATTGATTTAATCATGAGATCACTTTTTCAAGATATACTCAAGCATAAAGATATAATTAAACATCGATAAGTTAGTGAGATCACACTGATGCAGAGACTAATCACAATTTTAAGTTTTTGATAGCCAAGACAGTTTAAGAATGATAGTCGGTATGTTTGTCCAATTTAAACCCATGCCTTATTCTTTTCAACGAGTGACCTGCAACTGATTTTATTATGTTTTAGATTCGATTAGGGAAACTCAGGTAACTTGGTTACCACAAACATTCAGCAAAGAACTTATCCCGTCATCATGGCTTATTGAGCAATATGATTGACTTGGATTGATTTTGCGTTTGATTCACCAGAGATGCTAACAAAGACAATGATCATTTGAGAACCATTGTGAATGTTTTATATATGTGTAAGTATTTATTGGAGCTTTCGACAATGACCTTTGATGTAAGAATCATTGTGATATTATTGAAGGAGAAACAGATGATGTGCGCTCCAGGTCTATACTTCCGTATAACAGAGGAGATGATCATCTGAGCATGCTAATGAGAGATTCAGGTCTGTACTCACGTATAACAGAGAAGATCGTCGCTCCAGGTCAATGCTTCAGCATAGTAGAGGAGATCAACACACACTTTATTTTATTATTATTGTACATTCTAAAAAAGTCACAAGTGACTCAAAACAGAGGTCTTTTTGAAGAGCATAACTAGAAGCGTTTGTTTTTGTTAACTAGGTGCTCAATTAAGGGCTAGGGCGAAGGTGATTTAGGAATTGAATGGATCAAGGCAGAAGTCAGATATTCTCAACCCATTTTTGACGAGACCTGTAACTTTGTGCAGACCGAGATGACATGGAAATGATCCTTATCACTGAGTTCTAAAGCTTTACTTAGGCTACAGAATCACTGCTTACTTCATTTTTAGGCTGAGCCTACCAAGCATATTATATAATGAAACTGTCTTTTTCATATTTTAGAATTTTAAGTGATACAGACATCTACATTAGTTACTATCATTTCTCATAAAGTACAAGTCATGCAAACAAGCATACCAAGAAGATATACTATCATTTCTCAGTCATCCCAAATCATGTTCTCAATTTTTATTTATTTTATAACCTAAAGCAACTAATCAACTAATAAAATTTAAAATCTTTTTGTTCTTTTCTTTTAAACTACTCTCCCCCTAAATTTTATTTATGTACATATTTTTCTTATTTATTTATTTTTAAATTTATTTTTAAATTTTTTTTAATAAACTGAACTAAAATAGAAATTTACCAAAGAAAGTCTTCCAAGTTATACTAGTAAAAAGAGAAAAAATAAAGCACCAAGAAAAATGCAGTGATTGTATGTGAACTGTAATAGTGTAGAATGAATCTAGATGTGGATGAGATACCGTAACCATAACTTGTTTCATCTGCCTTAATTTTGAATTAGGAACAATCTCTATCACTAACCTGGATTACTAACAGGCCTCCTGAATTGTTCCTGCACTCATAATGAGACTAGTTAGAAAGGGGGACCCAGGCCATTGTAGTCCTGGGAGTTCCATTTTCATCAGTGTACATAACTTGCCTAAGCACACACCCTTTTGAAAACTCATTTATCTTTTTAACCTTTTGTTTTACTTTCCAAATTTCTTTCTATTCAATTACTTTTGATTTGAAAGAATTGAATTTGGAAATCATTTTCTTTTTAAGATCCGAAGGAAGAGATTTTAATTTTGAAACTTTGATCTTTTTCATCTTTGAATCATGTGAAACCGGCTTCACATGAGAAGGTTTGGATAGAATGTTCGTCACCCAACCATTGAAAGATATATGCTTTTTACCTCTTGAAACAGATAAGCAACCTGTGTTGTCTTTATCATCTGGAACTTGCCTTTGAACCTGAGGGCACTTCTTTAGCACATGACCTTCTTTTCCACATCTAAAACAAGCCTTGAAAGGCTTTTGGTTCTTTGTAGTCCCGTGGTCATTAGGAGAGGGTGAATTTGGCTTTGAGCTTGTTGCAGCTTGTTGACAACCTTGAAGCTTCTTCTTTTGGATATCAGGAAATTGAACCTTTGGAGGCTTTGTCGATGTGGATTTCAAACTGGGCTGTGATTTGAAGTGTGATGTTCGAGGAGATGAAATCTAAGCATTCTCCCGAGAACACTTTTGTATGACTGGTGACTTGGTAGACTTTGAGGTAGATTTCTTACAAGCTTGATGGATAGCAGATGAAGATGGTGAGTGCTTCTGCTGAGTTTTGAGGAACTGCTGATTTGTTTAGCAGTTGGGGATGAGATCCGGATAGGTCTTGATTCAACTGTTGGAAGCTTTTGACACTTGATAACTTCAGGTGGCTTGATGATCTCTGATTCATCATTAGAGCTTGTCCAATCTTGTATACGTAAGTCAACTTCCAATGGATCTTGGTTGATAACTCTTGTTGTGTCGGTTTGTGTTTTTGAGTTCTGGTTGCTTGACGATTCCACAACTATTCCTTCTTTGACAAACTTGATAGGAACAAAAGAAGGGATGCTACCTGTCTT
Source organism: Flaveria floridana (assembly GCA_018326465.1). NCBI lineage: Eukaryota > Viridiplantae > Streptophyta > Magnoliopsida > Asterales > Asteraceae > Flaveria > Flaveria floridana. The sequence continues at coordinate 5,183 of BJCO01746874.1, read as the reverse complement.
GAATTTGTTAAAGAAGTTATAGGAAATAACTGATATTGGGTTTAAAGCATCAGAGGTGGAATGATCATTTTGCAAATCAGATACTTGCTTGATAAGCCCCAAACCTGCAGGAGAATGATATTCATCTCAAACCTCTTTGTGATTAACGCTGCTTAAACCTGCATGTAAACTGTTAGTATTTGCAGCTTCAATCAAATCATTAGATGGATGAGGTTGAGGCATAGGAGATCAATAATGAGTCCTAGGAGGAGGATAAACATATGAAGTTTCACCACATCCCACACCCGTTTTGATTCTTGCCCCTCTTTGCTTACAGAATAGTTCTTCCTGTTTCATCCCTGATATCATCCATTTGTCAAGTTTAGTTTTAAGCCTGCTAATCTGAAATTCTTCTCAAATTATGCTAATGTGACACGTTTGCTCAAAACATTAATCTTGACATTCTTTTCTAAAAGAATTATTTTTAAAAGATCATTTTCTTTTAAAGCTTCTCTAAGTTTGATAAAATATTTGGACTCATTGATTTTAAGTTCTTTGTTTATTCGTTTTAATTCTTTTTCATTTTCTAACAATAATCTTTTAGCTTTATAAACCCTGAATAAACGAATTTTGCAGGGAGAAGAACACATGTCTTGTACCACCTCATAAGGGAGTCCCATAACTATCTTTTCCACAACTAGGGCTTTTTCACATTGACAAACTGAAGTGTTCTTTTTGCATTCTTCCTCCTCAGTAGCTCTCTTCTTAGCTTTTTCAGCTTCACCTTCCTCTTGTTTTCCTTCATCCTGTACATTACATCGGCTTGCACAATCACCAACATCACCAAAACCCTCACCTTTGAGTATCATACCTGAATTCTTTGAAAGGATCAAAATCCTCAATAGAATCCTCATCACTATTTACTACCTCAATCATCAATGCATGGTTGACTTCTTCTTTAGTTTCTTTGATCTCAACACTTGAAAATACACCACCATACATAAATTGACTGTACTCTTTACTATTCATATCCAAATCAAATGACTTTAACTTGTTGATAACTTCCATGAGTTTGTAGTCAGGAAAATTTCTTTCCTCTTTTAACAATCTAACTTGTGGACTCCACTGTGGAGGAAGAGAGTCCAAAAGTTTTGTGACTTATTCATGATTTCCCAGTTGGTCATCATATTTATTAAGTTTGCTAGCCACCATTAGAAATCAATGAACAACATCAGATAACTTTTAATCTCTCATGGTTGCAAAAGAATCAAATCGACTTTGTGCCATTGTGGCGTTGTCTGTTTCGAGATCATCTAAAAACGACATTTTCATTTAAAATATTAAATTCACTTTAACTCCCAAAACTATAAATATTTTTCCAAAAATTGTTGAATAATATTCTCCCCCTGGAATTTCTAAGCAACCGGGGTCAAGCTAATTTCGCTGAAAATCCAACAAATTCGCTGCTAATTTCGTTGGTAAATTCACTGCTAATTTCGCTGGTAAATTCGCTCGACAGGTGAGCAGCAGTTTCGCTAGAATAGTGCTTGAAAACTCTAGTTTTGCCCGCACTTTCGCTGAAACTAGTAGAACTTTCGTTCTGATGACAATTTCGGCAGCACTTTCGCTTGTTTGAACGGTAATGTGATGGAAACTTTCATTCAAAGTGTGTAGTTTTGCTGGAAATCAATGACAAACTTCAATATATCACACAAGCTATAGTTTCGCTGGACTGTGCTTGTTTCACAGGAAGAAATATACAGTTTCATTGGATGAAGAAAAATGTTGTTTCGCTGGATCAGCTGGAAGAGCTCTAGTTTCGCCCGACGTATCTGAACGACTTTTCCAGCATGAAATCAACTCAAACTCATCCAAATCTTAATGGATTTGATATCTGAAGATTTCTATAGCTTCCCACACTAAAATAGAACAACTCTCAAATAATTTCCATATCCAAAACAAGCAGATCAGATCAACAATGAATGAAACAGTGATTTTGAACTCAAAAACATACAAAATTCTAAAAATTCTTGCTGAATCTTCAATAGCAGCAACAAATTTTCTCAAATGATTCAATATAGATCTCAGATAGGCTCTGATACCATATTGTTGGTCCCAAACAACACTTGAATCAATGAGATTTGTGAAAAATGTTGGATCAAACACAAAATATGGATGAACAAATGATGAACACCAGAAAAACACAATGAAAAACCCTTGTTTGATCTTTGATGATTTGAATCTGATATTACAAAGTGGAAACCCCCAAATCTAGCTCTTGCAAGCGTCTAAAACCCTAATGACTCTAGCTATATATAGTCTAGTGACAATTAGACTTAATGACAATTAGCCCCTTAGACTATGATAAAAACATGACAATTATCAAATTACAATAAAGACACAAACTAGACAAATAAAGATTGAATATATAGTTTGATGACAACAAAATATATATTAACTCTAAGACCCGTGTTCTTTATATTTCAAAGTCTCACTACTATTCTTCGTTCCGAACATGTCATCTTGACTTTTTTCGATGACTTTGACCTTGACGTTGACTTTTGTTGACTTTGAGTGTGTTGATAATATAGACTATCCTTTTCAAACCCAACATCCGCTGTGGATAACAGACTGAGTTGTCTCCTATGAACAAATTACTGTCTGCTATGAACACTTGGATGTTTTCTTTGATGTTGGCAGCTGTGGAGTGTTCATCCGTTATGGATATTGAACATCTGTTGTGGATTTGTTCATCGTCTGTGAGTGTTTGTTCATCTGCTATGTAGTTTGTGCATCCACTGTGCATTTTCATCATCCGCTGAATGTACTTACTATAAGGATCACACTTAGAGGCTGATGCAACAAAAGAACAACTCAAAGAACTCTCAGCATGCACATGTGAAGTACTAGGAAACTACTTTGGAAGATTTGATATAACTCAGTGGGTTATGCTAAGTATCAAATCTTCAGAAGCCAAAAGACCAAATCTTCCGAATCCAAATATCAAGTCTTCCGAAGCCAAAGACTGATTTCTTTCGAAGACAGAGAAGACAAGCTTTTTATGAATCACCTTTTGACAAAAGCTGAACAACTTTTTGGTGCCACTTGTGAAGACTCACCTACTTATATGAGTTGGTGAAAAGTCCTTACATTTGTCAAACTGTAGATTAAGGTCTTCTGTATGTAACTTTCTACTCTTATACTTTTATCCTTTTTGTAATGCATTAGAATATGATCTATGGCATGTCATAATCACTTGTCAAAAGACAATCTGCCTTTTCACTCTACATTTATCTTGCTGTCTAGATTTGTGTTTCTAACTGGCCTTCAAAGTATGGCTGGCTGTAGGATGTAGTATAAAGTGTCTCAAGTACTTGTATTTTTAGATAAGCTTTATAACACTTGTAAGAACTTCAGAGCAATATACATCATTCTTGAAAATCATATTTGAGTGTTCTTTTTTGTTCTTGTTTCTTGTTCTCATAGTTTCATCTTAACCAATTCCCTATTTGATCTGCTAAGTATTCTAAGTCTCCCTTTTCTTGTGAATCTATTGCATTGACCCCCTTCAACGGTCCTAAAATTGGTATCAGACATATCAAGCTCTTGATTGTAAGATCTCACCATCTTAGATCTATTTAGTTTCACAAAACACTTATCAACTCAAATGGCAATTATCTCAAAGACTGATATGGAAACCGGTACCATGACTAATGTTAGGACCGTGTACGTACGGGGTACTAACGGATTCTACATGAAACCAGATCGACACAGAATTCTATTTGATTAGCGATCCAATCAGTGAGAACGAATAACCTAATCGATCTAACGATGTAACAAATGTTAAGAACAGATTGGAATCGATCAGGAATGAACTATGAACTTGGATAGGAGACTTGGGACGCTCTGGATGTCTACTTGTTAGGACCGTGTACGTACGGGGTACTAACGGATTCTGCGTGAAACCAGATCAAATAGCACGTAATTCTATTTATGTGGCGATCCAATCAGTGAGAACGAATAACCTGATCGATCTAATGATGTAACAAATGTTAACAGATTGGAATCGATCAGGAACAAACTATGAACTTGGATTGGCGACTTGGGACGCTCTTGACGGCTACGGTACAAAAGTATTCGAAGTGTTCTGTTTTTTCACGAATTATGTGGTATTTATAGGTTTTCAGTGTTCAATCGTTTGACTGAACCATTAGCATGGTTCAGTCGTGCGACTGACTCATGCGGTTGACTCATACGCACGACTGAAGGTTCAGTCGTACGACTGAGTCAATCTTATGTCTCAATCATACGACTGATCCAGTCACCTGGTTCAGTCGTGCGACGGGTCCATAAGTATGTTTCATCCATGCGCTTGGGCCATAAGTATGGTCCAGTAGCATGAATGTCCACATGACTAAGTTAAACACATTTCTAAGTTCTTATTGACTTAGACTTATGTAAAACAATATCAAACCTATTTATTAAGTTCATACATGTGATCACATTTAGTATAATGATAATATAACATAATCAATCACAAATAAACATCACAATGCATTTCATATATCATTAATATCATCAATTACCTCATATTACACCAGTGTAAGACATGAAAGACTTTTACATTTGAGATCATAAACTAGGCACATCAAGATGTATCAAAAACTAAGCCTTCATTGATCACTCTTGATGATATTGATACTTGGTTCCAACACATGGAAGGGTTCTTCAAGTCTTAAAATATCAAGATGTGGAGATCTGTCATTCAAGTATCGTGCATCCCAAGCACCTCTTCAGCTATTGCCGGAGGTGGAATGATACCAAAGGAAATAACAGATTATTCTGAATAAGATTGTGAAAAAATTGATGTAGATTAGTAAGGCATGACCGTTTTCCAAACTGCTCTTCTAAACTCTATCTACTGAGGATTCAAGAAATGCAAAACTACTAAGCAACTCTTGGAAGCACTGAAGCTCATGTATGAGGGGTCTAAGGAAGACAAAGAAAATGTTGGGTTATTATAAGGCTGCTGCAACCAAAACCACTTCACATAGTCAATTTTGGTGCTACATTCAAAGGCTTCCGAAGCTAAGTATGAGATCTTCTGAAGTCTGAAGACAACAGCTGAAGACATCAGCTGAAGACAACAGCTGAAGTCAACAACTGAAGATAACAGCTGAAGTCAACAGCTGAAGACAACAGCT
>BJCO01746867.1:0-11134 GCA_018326465.1 Flaveria floridana | reverse complement strand
CCAGAGCAAAGATTGACTGAAGATTGTAAGAGGTGTTATCTACTATTCGCAAGCAACGTCCAAGGGGGAATTTGTTGGAGCATATATTGTCATATATAGTGTGTCCGTCGCTTGACGAATAGTCTAGGCTTAATGTATTACACCTGATATGTTGTAAACACGTGAAACTGGGTCATTCGCAGGAGCATATGCGAATGAGACTCAGTCGTACGACTGAGCCAGGCTAATGGACCAGTCGTGCGACTGAGAGATGCGATTAGGGCATTCGTAAGACTGAACCATAAGAATCGTCCAGTCGTACGATTGAACCATACGCATGGTCCAGTTGTACGATTGAACCATACGCATGGTCCAATCACACAAATAGGCCCAGTCGCATCTAATATGGGCCAAGGCCTATATATACCAGTTTCAATGTGTAGAGATAGAGGGATTTGAGAGGGAGTCTGCCCGGGGCCTAGGTGCTGCCGAATAAGAGTGGAGATCATGCTCGATCTCCCCTTGCCAAGAGTCTTGATTCTTAAGTTGTAACAAGCTTAAAATCGTTAGGTTTTATCAATGAAATCATTCGATTATTGTTCGTACTATTGTTTGTGTTTTGGTTTATCACCTTCCGTCAAGAACGCACTCGGATGTCAACCGATCCAGCAACTTCACACAGTCTCCTGGTTCAGTCGCGCGTCTAGTCCATAAGTATGGTTCATTTGTCCGTATGGTCCATTAGCAGGAATAACCACTTGACTAAGTTGAACACATTTCTAAATCATTATTGACTCAGAACTATGTACAACAACCTCAAACCTATATAAAATGTTCATCAATATAAGTAATACCAATTACAATATGAATATGATATAAACAAAGACAATTCAACATTAAAACTCACATCATATTTCATTAAACATCTTTATTACATATGTGTAAGAAATGAAAGACATTTACATTTAAGAACATAAACTTGGAACAATGTATCAACAAACTAACCCTTGGACCTAGTTTATCCTATTGTCTAAATTCTTCACATATTCTTGGAATTTCTTGTACTTCTTCTCTTTTGTGACTCCTGCGTGTATCTCAAATGCAAAGTAGAGTCGTATCACATGTTGGAATTGGAGAGCTTGTACAATATCCTACGTGTCATAGAATAGTGGCCACTTGTACAATGTGTAAACATCTTCAGTAGACAAGTTAGTGAGCCACATTGGGTCAAATACCCTGATAGTCTCTATTTTACCCTCTCTGTTTAGGACTATGACCGCTTCCCCCATCCTCCAGTCGTAATACCAGCATTTGAAGTGTGTAGTGAAGTCGTGACGCATCTCCCACAATGGGATCTTAGACATTGTGCGTGGGGGACTCCAATTCAGCACTACCTTAGGCTTCCCAGTGTTAGGGTCAACTTCAGTCTTATGAACGAAACCTCTTAGGTTGTTGAGGTCAGAAGTTTACCCATCTGGTGTGGTATTCTCTCTTGAGTGCTATCTCGAACCAGATGACATCTTCCTTGGGTTAGCATACAAAAGGTCTAAATAGGCCAACCTGTTTAGCTCAAAACAAGGAAGAGTCTTCAGATCGTGTGGAAATCTAAAGTACTCAATCCCCTTCTCCCGCTTAACAGCGTATACCTCCAGATCTTCAAAATATGCCCAATTGATGATCTTGCCTAACACCTCCTGATATCTCTTAACCTTGTATAGTTTGGTGTAGGCGTTTGGCTTTGGAGGTTCACGTTGGGCTCTCATCTCTTTCAAACAAGCTACCCATTCAGCCTTCTTTAAATCAACATCAGCATCTGAGGCTTGGGCTTTACGTTCATCTTTTTCTTTCTCTTTCTCTTTCTCATCAAGTGTTTCAAAAGTATCACTGCCAAATGTTTCACCCTAATCGGGGATAACATTACCCTCAGGGTCAGTGTACTATGGATAATACTCTGATATGATATCTTCAATCTCAATCTCATCCACACCTTGTAGCTTTTCATCACTAATAACATCGACCTCAGGAGCATCTTTGACAAGCTTGTCTGGATTTAGTCTGAACATATCTGCGAGCTGCTCATCAGTTAGGTCGTGGATGATTTCTCCCTCCTCTAGAGTGCAACTCACAGACCGTCTTACTATCACTTGCAAATCAAGGATCATAGTGAGTGGAGTCTTTATTTGCTAAAGGGGAGCAATATCATAGTCATCAGTCTGTTGAGTTGTATCTGTTCGATTACACAACCAACAAAGCATACATTAATCATTTATCAAAGACATTAAACATAAATTTTCATAAATTAAATTAATGTAATAAACATTTCAAGTACAAAAGTTTCAAATACATAAACGTTTAAGCATTACCTTTCCCTTCATCGTGCGTCTCTTCAGCTTGAGGAGCTGAGGAAGAGGCTCCTTGATCTTGGTTTCTCTTGGTCTGCCTCTCCCTTGTTGATGGGGTCGAGGCTGATGCAGTTGCATCACCTGCCTGATCATCTTCATCATCATCATCCCCCTTCTTGTCCTTCCCGCTCCCTCCAGCTTCCTCCTCATCTCCTTCTTCATCTGATTCATCATCGCTCGAATCATCATCTTCATCATCTCCATCATCATCTCCATCACCCTTTATCTTTAGAGGCTCACTTTTCGTACCCTTCAGCATCAACATCATCTTCTTATTCTGTTTCTCCAACTCATCAATCCTCTTGGCAGATGCAAGCACTAGCTCGTTTTGAGCTTGCAGGGCATTATGAGCTCGAACTAAAGCTCTCTCATGAGCTTCGTTCATCTTAGTAAGTTGGGCAATCTGCTTGCCCTGTGCTGTATTAACTACCATCAGTTGGTTTAGCTGGTTGGCCCTTATATCATTGGTTTCGAACACCTTCAGTACTAATCGGTTTAGGCTGGCCAACTGTTCCTCTAACCCAACAGTTGGTAGAGTAGAGCTCTATGTCGGTGGGAACTGTGAAGATGTGCCAGCTTGGCGAATAGAAGGTGAAGTGGTGGATGTGGTGTAGATGGGAGTAGGAGTAGGAACGGTTAGTGGTGGAACTGTTTTCGGCATAGTAGGAGAGGTGGATGTGGATGTATGTGTGGTGGATGGTATGGTAGTAGTGGTGGCTGGGATGGTAGTAGTGGTGGCTGGGATGGTAGTAGTAGTGGCTGTGGCTGTGGTGGTATCAGTGGCAGTGGTGGTGGCAGTGGTGGAAGAACTGATCAGAACGAATCTCTCCTTTTTCCCTTCTTGCCATAGGGTTGGGCCACTCGTTTCCTCCTGGAACCCTTGGCAATCTAGGCCCCCCTGAGCTCATCGGCTGGTCGAGTGTGTATAACGGGTCTGTGACATCAGCATCACCACCCTCAGAACCAGTCTGGCGTCCTCCAACCGCCTCCTTTCCCTTCTCTGTAGCAACCACCCTGCTACCCACTCTCCTTGTGAGAGGCTCATCATCAGACTCATCTTCTTCATCAATCAAAAAGTCCTGGTGGATAGCTGCTTGCTCAGATCCACCAGGTGCTGGTGCACCACTCTGCAGAGGTGGTGGAGGAATAGTAGACGTGTCGATGGCTCGTGTTTGACTAGAGCCGTCGTCTCCACCACCCTAAACGTGATCTTGGTCATCATCATCGTCATAGTCATCTTGAACCATGATAGGCTCAATGTCTGAATCACTGTCATCATGGCGCCACTTCTTTCGAGTGGGCGCCACATAGTCGACAGTTGCCAGATGGCCAAATAACCTCCTAACCGGGGGCTTCACCTGCTTGCCCCGGTACACCTTCATCTTCCTAAGTGTGGTGTCATCCATTACCTCTAGAGACACCGTATCATCCTTCTTTTTGGGCAACTGAGGAAGCTTCTCGTCAATAATCATCTGGATAAACCTTGGGTACATACAGAAGCCCTCCTTCCCCTTCGCCTCTATGTTCTCCGTCAGGTAAGTGAAGAACATCCACGAGAAACCGAACGGATGGTTCAGTACCAGTGCAACGAATGCATTCTGGATTTGATCGCTCATCTCGTCAAAATCTCCACGCCAAGAGGCAATGCACTTGAGGATCACATGTGCCAGATATTTGAACTGTCGCCCCATGTTACTCTTGTTTAGCATAACAACATTGACGTTGCTCGCGTACTTGATCCTCAAGAAACATCCCCGAACAGTCAGGGGATATAGCTTGGTTGGGTAGTCTCCATCCTCACCCAAGTCCAAGACCCTCCGGAAGTAGTCTTCCCCTATGTCAATGTCTTGGCCGAAGATAGAACTTCGGATCAAGTATGGCTCAACTGAGCGATCTACAACAGCATTCTCCCAGAATGTCTGCTACAATGAGCGATAAGGTGTGCACGGAGTAGAAATGGCTCTTTAGATCCTCGATCGTCGAAGAAAAGTAATGATCCCAGCGAACTCTAAAGCATTCCAGGAAGTGGAGTCGAGATGAGAACATATATTGTGCTTTGTGCTCATCGTCCATCTGTCAGCCATGTTGCTGCAACACAAGTAACTAACACGTTACATCCGTTCACAAGAGAGAACATTTGAGTTAGAACAAATTTTACCCAACTGGTTCAATCGTACGATTGAACCATGCAACTGAACTCAGTCGTGCGATTGAGCCCCCGACTGGACTTGGTCGTATGTCATGACATGCGGTTGAGTCAGCCGTGCGACTGAGTCATCGATTGATCAATCGTGCGATTGAATCGTGCGTTTGGCTCTATCGTGCGACTAAAGTTCATCTGTATGTCCTTTCCCATACCCTACTGTGCAAGTCAAAAATTTTGAATCTTTGTCAAATCAGTCATTTACACTTCAAGATTAGATTCATTAGACGCGCAAGGACTCAATTTTACACTTATTATGTTTTAATTGCACGTTAGATTCATTTAAGTGTTCTATTTTAGGTCTTTTAGTCTCGGTTTTGGTTTTAAGTAATTCGAGCATTTTGGATCGATTTGATGTTGTTACTTGGCATGTTTTCAGTCTCACTATACCTGTAGATGGAAAGTAATCGGTTAGTAAGGCATGAATCGGTCAATAACACAGAAAAATTTGAAAAAGGTGGGTATAGTAATCGGTGGTTTTGGAGAGCTTTCTGAAATCAAGTGATGGGCTACGACCGAATGAACTCCCTTTTATACTGATTTGTGTTTCAGTCGTGCGACTGGACCCATACGCATGATTCATTCATGTGACTGAGACTCAGTCGTATGACTGACTTAGAATTCTTCAGCCAGTCGTACGATTGGTTCATACTTGTGATCCAATCGTATACTTTGACCCATACTCATAGTCCAATAGTGTGATTGGCTCATAATTATGATCTATTCGTGCGATTGGTTTATACTTATGGTCGAATCGTGCGATTGGCTCATACTTATGAGTTTGACTTCACTTTTCCCAACCTTTCAAAAACTTGAATTTGATATATGACATTATGACCATTGATTATCTCAGACATGATCCTTTTAACTAAAAACTTTTGATCACCTCAAACGTGAACCTTTAATCAAAACTGCTTGATCACCTCAGACGTGATCCTTTTACTTAAAAAACATTTGATCTCCTCAGACATGATCCTTTTAACTTAAAAACCTTGTGATCATCTCTGACGTGATCCTTTTATTTTAAAACTTTGTGATCACCTCAGATGTGATCCTTTTAACATTTTAGAAACAATCTTTTATCTGATAACGTTAGGTTCAATTTGTGACATTCACAGATTTTCTCTTGTTACATAGTCCAACATCGACTCGATACAAATATAATTAAACTAAGAAAAACTTTAAACACACTAAATTAGGACAATCTTTTTGTATTTTTTGTTTGAGGTGGGTTGAAAACATTTTAACTTTCCTTAAATGATTTCTCCCCCTGAGCAGAACAGCATCAAGCATTTTCATCTTATCTAGAAAGATTCTTATGGAATCATACAAGCATAAACATAATCATTTGGGACCTTTTATATTTATGTATATACAAAGAATGTTATATTTACCAATTACAGAGTCTTATTCATCTAAGAGTCATGAGCACTAACAAGAAATCATGCTAGAGCTGTTACGTTGCACATATTGATTTTGACCATCGGAGAATACTGCCATGATGATTGTCAGTATATTTGTCCACCTAAATCCATACACAGATTTTTGACATACATTGGTGATTATTTAGGTTTATTATTTCAACAAGTATTTATGGATCCCACACTTATATGGTAATCAACTTTTCTTAGGAGAATTTTGAGCGGTCTACGGGTTTTTGACAAGAAGAAACTATTCTAAGAGCTTTCAAAGAGATGCCAAGCCTCAGGTCAGTGCCATCGCACATCAGAGAGGTGCAAACAATAATGAATTCTAGAATATTTAGATTGTGCTTATCCTTAGGTCAGTGCCATCGCACAGCAGAGAGGCATACAACCTATCTTCTTGTTAGAGCAATTTTATTTTACATATCACCCACCAACAACATTTGTCATTAGCTTGATTGCGTTTCACATTTTTCATGCTTTTTGCTTATTTTTATGGTCGTCCGCACACGTTTGTGGCGTTCATTTTGCTCTTCACCCCTTATTAGAAATAAGTTGATTGTGTTAACCAGAGATAAGATGGAAGCCCACAGCCTGTTGAATGATTTAGTTCTAATCTGATCACCAATGAAGTCTACTATTCTATTGTGTTGAATCTACCGACACATCATATGATGGATTAGCAGCCCCTAGATCTACATTCTCTATGTAACCACAGTAGCATACTAGCTTGTTATCATTTTTCAACTCATTAGCCTTTGACTTCTTATATTTATAAATTTCTGTAACTTTGAATATAACATTTTAGAACATTTAATTCTTTTTTTGTGTCCCAAACAATTCGATGCCTGTGTACTATCATTTTTCATAAACTTGAATCGATTTCGCCATTTTGATGTCTTTGCTTTTCAGCTTATCTATCCACCCCCGTTTTTTGAGTAATTAAATGCTAACTACTGGAACTAAAACTATTCTCCACCTAAAATTCTAAAACCGAAAATGTTTTTGTTTCTTTCAATTTTTAAAGACAGAAAAAATAAAATAGAATAAAATAAAGAAAAATAAAATTAAAAAGTAAACATAGAGACGGACTGTGAACTTGATTCGTCTAGAATGACATCATCTTTCTTTTTAACGCCATTGACATCTAATAGATAATGAAATCTAGGTCTATCAAAAGATTTTTTGTAGAGATCGGCGCGTTAGAAATCTGTGTTAATTTTAACAACATCAATTAATTGTTTTTCAAAATAGTCACGCATAAAGTGATATTTAATACCGATATGTTTAGTTTTGGGGTGTTGAACCGGATTTTTAGCAACAGAAATAGCAGCAGAATTATCAACAAATATAGGGGTGTTAGAGAATTTCAAACCATAGTCCCGCTTTTGCTGTTGAATCCAGATGATTTGTGAATAGCAACTTGCCGCAACAACGTATTCAGCTTCACATGTTGACAGAGCATCAAACGTCTGCTTCTTACACTGCCAGGTGACTAATCGTCTTCCAAAGAACTGACATCCCGCAGATGTTGACTTGTAATTCATCTTGCAACCACCATAATCTGAGTCGCTATACGCAATTAGCTCAAAGTCATCATCATGAGGATACCACAACCTAAGCGTTGGAGTACCCTTCAGATAACGAAAGATCGTTTTTACCCCAATCAGATTATTTACTTTTAGTTTTACCTGATATCTGGAACAGAGACACGTGGTGTACATAATATCAGGATGAGAAGCTATGAGGTACATGAGAGATCCGATCATTCCTCGATATATAGTGGCATCAACCAGATCACCATTTTCGTCGGGTGCCGCATCATGGTTCGTGGCAAGGGGAGTACCTGCAACCGTTGCATTCTCCATGTTGAATCGACTAAGGATATCTCCAACATATTTTGTCTGATGTAGGAACATTCGATTTGGTGTTTGGTCTACCTGTAAACCAAGAAAGAACTTCATCTCTCCCATGGCACTCATTTCATACTTAGCTTTCATCACAGATTCTAATTCTTTACATAATGCTTCGTTTTTGGAAACGAAGATTATGTCATCCACATATATCTGTACCAGTAGTAAATCACCATCCTTTTCTTTTATGAACACCGTGCAGTCAATTACACCTCTGAGAAAGCCATGTTTCAGCAAATGAGTAGAGAGTTTCTCATACGAGGCTCGAGGGGCTTGATGTAGCCTGTACAAAGCCTTGTCTAGTTTGTAAACTATGATAAGGATCATCGAATCCTTTGGGTTGACTGACGTACACTGTTTCACGGATCTCACCATGAAGAAATGCACTTTTCACATCCAATTGATAAACTTTGATCTGCATAAAGGATGCATAGGCTAGGAAGATTCTAATTGCTTCCATCCTGGCCACTGGTGCAAACACTTCATTGTAGTCAACTCCTTCAACTTGCTTGAACCCTTGAACAACCAGCCTTGCCTTGTTTTTGATTATGACCCCTTGATCATCCTTCTTACACCGAAGAACCTACTTAGTGCTAATCACTTTTGCACCTTTTGGTCTGTCGACAAGTGTCCTGATACCTAACTTCTTGAACTGTAGGAGTTCTTCTTGCATGGCAGCTACCCATGGCTCATCCTTTAAGGCCTCGCTTACATACTTGGGCTCAACTTGAGACACAAAATATTGATATGCCCCAACAAGTATGTACCCCTTTTCCATGACCGTAGCATAATCAGCTGAGTAAAGTTGATTTCTTGTCTAAACTCTCGAGAGAATATCCCCGATGATGTTGTCCAGGGAATGATTCATGTTGATCCTAGTTCCGGGAGTTGTGGGAGCTGCTACTTCATCATCCAGGTTGGGAATCACAAGTTCAGTTTCTGTGGCTGTTAAAGGACTGGGTTCAGAAGTTCTAGTTACTTCATGATCAGCTACAGGTGTACTTTCAGCAGTGGGAACCTGTTCCTTCTACTTCATATTTTCAGGTTCAGTTTCATCATCATCAGAGGAATCACTTGTCTCTAGTTGTTCCCCTGAAGAGCTAGTAGTACCTTCTAATGGAGCCGATGATGTCGAGTCTCGAGTAGGAGTGTTTAGAACATCGTACATCATTTGAGTGGCCAACACATCATCAGAAGGGGAAGAATGTAGATTGAAGAATTTAAAAAATCCATCATAGTCGAATAAGAAGGAAGGTCTTTTTCCCGTAGGGGGTGGGGTGGTGTATCTTTGTACATCAACATTGCACCACACTTCTACCTGACCAGTTGAGCTATTGTTAGGACCAATTTCGTACGAAGTACTAACAGATTCTGTGTTATACCGAATCAAATAGTGCAGAATCCTATTTGATTGGCGATCCAATCAGTGAGAACGAATAACCTGATCAATCCAACGATGAAACAAACGTTAAGAACATACAAGAATTGATCAGAAACGAACTATGAACTTGGATTGACGTTTTGGTACGCTCTGGACGGCTAGGGTACGTATATATTCGAAATGTTATGTTTTTCCACGAATTACGTGGTATTTATAGGTTTCTAGTCTTTAATCATATGATTGAACCATTAGCATGGTTTAGTCGTGCGACTGAATCATGCGGTTGACTCATACACACGACTGAAGGTTCAATCGTGTGACTGACTCAATCTTATGTCTCAGTTGTACGACTGATCTAGTCTTCTAGTTCAGTCATGTGACTGGTCCATAAGCATGATATGTTCATGCGTATGGTCCATTAGCATGGTCCATTCGCATGAACTATCATATGGATAAGTTAAACATACTTCAAAGTTCTTATTGACTTAGAACCACGTAGAACAACATCAAACCTATATAGTTAGTTCATACACGTACAATACATTCAATATAATGATATCATGACATAATCCAACATAAATTAACATCACAATGCACTTCATATATCATTCATTCAATTCATTACATCGATTACATATATGTAAGACATAAAAGACTTTTACATTTCAGAACATAAACTAGGTACATCAATATGTATCAACAAACTCCCCCTTGGACCTAGTTTACTCTATTGTCTAACAGTCTTCACGTGCTCCTGGAACATCTTGTACTTCTCTTCTTGTGTAAGTCCTGCATGTATCTCAAATGCAAAGCAGAGTCTTATGATGTGTTGGAACTGAAGAGCTTGTATGATGTTCTGCATGTCATAGAATAGTGGCCACTTGTATAGAGTGTAGACATCGTCTTTGGACAAGTTGGTCAGCCACATAGGGTGAAACACCTGGATAGTCTCAATCTGAGCATCTTTGTGCAAAACTATGACCGCTTCACCTATTCGCCAGTCGTAGTACCACCATTTGAAGTGTGGAATAAAGTCCTGAGGTATCTCCTACAATGGGATCTTTTACATTATGCGCGGAGGACTCCACTTCAGCACTACCTTTGGCTTTCCAGTATGTGGATCAACTTCGGTGTTATTTATAAACCGTCTAGGCTATTGAGGCCTGAAGTTGACCCACCTGGTGTGGTACTCTCTCTTTAACACCATCTCAAACCACCCCGGCATATTCCTGGGGTTGGGTACAAAAGGTCTAAACAGGCAAGCCTGTTTAACTCAAAACCAGGGAGAGTCTTCAGATCATGCGGGTATCTGAAGTACTCTATTCCCTTCACTCTCTTCACTACGTACACATCCAAGTCTTCAAAATACGCCCAGCTAATAATCATGCCCGACACCTTCTGATGCTTCTTGACTCTATAGAGTTTGGTGTAGGCGTTTGATGTATTGAAAAATACATCGGTTTTCCTTTGTAAATTCTATGTAAATTTCTTTATCTTTTGTTAGTTTTCATTAAGTTTTACTTAGTTTGTGTTATTTCGTGTTTCGTAGGTTGTTTGGAGCGAAAAAGAGGCTTTAATCGGCTTTGGAACGAAGAAAATGGATTTCCGGAGCAAAATATTTTCTAAGGCAAATGTGAGAAACTTTCTGAAAATTTTAGGTTTGGCACCTCGCGAAAAAGAACTGGGTTTTTCCTCATGACACGCCAAGAAGTAAAAAACAAAATAAAAAATTACAGATTTACCCCTCGCGCATCGCGAGGGGTGTGGGGTGAATTTCTCGTGACACGCCAAGAAGTGCCAGACGTGCAAAAAAACCTAATTTTCGTATTTAA
>BJCO01746861.1:0-13594 GCA_018326465.1 Flaveria floridana | reverse complement strand
CGGAGACGACCGGTTTCAGTACCCGGCTGGGTAATTTGAAAAAGAAGGAAGGTGTCATTACACATAGATACATTTTATGTAAGAAGGCTGGAATACCTAATGGCAAGGTAAACGACACATTGGATGTTAAGTCAAAGTCTCGTGTCCGTAGAAGAAACTTTAAAGTTTGTGATTGTCGTGCTCGTATAAAATTCAAAGCTATTGAAGGCACCAAAGAATTTGAAGTTTATGGGTTTATCGAGACACACAATCATGGGTTGGTGAATTCGGATAATTTAGACCTGACAAAAAAGAAGTGAAGGCTAGAATTTGTTGACAAGGGATACCATAGGCATCAAAAAAGAGTATATTGCTAAATGTCGTTTGGCTAGTGTTTGTCCTTTGAAAGCTCATAGGCTTCAAGTTGCATTAAAGGGATGTCATCATATGGTTCGAGGAACGAAGACTGATTATAAGAATTTTAGTAGGGATATAGCCAATTACATTGGTGATAGCAATGGCCAGTTCTTCATTGATAGAATGGAACAACGCGTGTTATGTCAAAACAATTTCACATTCAATTTTTTAGCTGTTGGCGATGAGATTCGGAACTTGTTTTGGGTAGATGAGGTGTCAAAGCTCAATTATCTTGCATTTGGTGATGTTTTAGCGTTTGACGCGACATACCAGACTAAAAAGTATGACATTTATTATATAATTTTTAAATTTTCTCTTTTTAAAACACTTCTGAATTTATGTAGCTATAATATGACTTTTGTTCCATGTACTAGGGTTGATCATCATAAAAGTTGTGTCACTTTTGGTGCAGCATTGTTGTATGATGAGAGGATCAAATCATACACTTGGATGCTCAAATGTTTTTTGGATGCTCATAACCACAAACAACCATCGTTAGTTCTAAATGACCAAGACGCTACCATGAAACAGGCAGTTCATAATGTACTGGACAAATCAATTCATAGACTTTGTATGTGACATATCACCAATAAGCTCCCGTTGCAAGGTGTGCTATGATTCATTCTGATTCAAATCCATAGAAGTTGTAAAAATTTTTACAATTCTTCTAATATCCAGAAAATTTACATACATATATGTATCAATTAAGATATACAGTTGGAATGTTTATGTTAAATATTTTTGTATGGTTACTTTTTCATATATGCCTTTTTTAACTAATAAATAAATGTTATTTTTAATATCCAGGTTTCAGGTCATTTACTGAACAACACTAATCTGTGCTCATCCATTCACAAGCTCGTTTGGAATGTTTATCTAGATCCATCCACCTTTGAGTCTAGATGGAAGTTATTAATGGAGAAGTATGATCTTCAAGATCATAAATGACTATCTGATATGTTTTCAGTAAAGGAACAATAGGTGTCTGGATATTTTAAGGACATTCCAATGTGTTGTTTAATGAAAACAACATCAGGATGTGAAAGCTCAAACTCATATTTCAAGGTTCATTCTAGTCTATCAAACAACCTTGTACAGTTTCTCTTGTGTTTCGACAATGCTTTAGATGGTCAAAGATACAATCAGCGTGTTCTTGGATTCAACACCACTACTACTGTTCCTAACTTCCTAACAAGTTTAATAGTAGAACGTCATGCTTCTGAGATATACGCAAGGAACATTTCCTTGGAGGTGCAAAAGGAGATCGACAAGTGTTAGACTTTATGTTACATTGTCAACCGTGAGATAGCCGATGGAATTTTCAACTATATTGTTACACATCAAGACAATAGGTCTGATATCCTTAATGAATTTGAGGTATATAAGTGTTTCTTCTCACTTAATTAGTTAACATATACGCAAATATATGTTTTATTTGCATTTATATTGATTTGATATTTTTATGTGTTGCTTATCCTTATTTTTTGAGTTAATGCTGCTGTGTATAATGGTATACATGGCAACAACAAAGTGACTTTTTTTGTAAATATACATATATGTACCAATGCAAGTTTTAATATATGTTGGTTTTGACTATCTACACAAATAGTAGTGCAATTCATTTTAATTTACACATGTTAAATTTATTAACTGACATAATTTTATACCATTTTAAATGTAAGTAAATGTACAAAACAGTAGGCAGAAACTACGTTTTATACACATTCATATAAGTAACATTTGTTGGTGTGGATTTCTATATTATAATTTTAAGGTAAAGTTGGGTTTTCTGACAATTTTAATTCTTAACTCTTTTTATTTTTAACATGTGCAGGTTACCTTCATTCATCGGATCATTCGGTTTCATGTGCTTGCATGTCATTCACACGTGTTGGATATTTATGCAGACATGTGTTCTGCATATTCAGGCATCATAAGATTAAAAAAATTCCCAATCAATCTATACACGGACGATGGCGGAAGGATGCGCTACCAAGAAGGATGTTTAGTATGGAATACAGATACTATGTTAACCGCTCCAAAAATTATTTAATAAGATCTCGTTTGATGGAGAATATGCAGTATTGTGTTGATAGGTTGAGGTTGAATACAGACATACTAAAATGGTTAGATAAGCATATTCAAAAGCTGAAGACGAATATCTTTCATGAGTTTCCACATGATCCCTCCTACAATAATAAAGGTGTTGTATTTGAAGAGGTATTACATCAACCTCATCCAAGTAAAGTCTTGTACAAACCACCAAGTGGAATAAGGAACGAAGGTTGTGGGAGGAATAGGCATTTGATTGGTCCTGGTGAGAAGGCAAAGTCCAAAAGAAAGAAGCCAAAAAGGTTTTGTAATTTTTGTCGGAAATACGTTCGTTGCCATGACTCTCGCAATTGCCCTGATATATTAGAATTAGCTAATAAGGAGGGGTGCAAAGAACACATACAAGAAGAAGTAGAATCATCTGATCAATCATCAGATTACATTTCGATCGAAGACGAGAGTGACGATGGAAAAGATCAAGAACATTGTGAAGAGTACAATCAAGAATAGATTTTTAAATTGTTTTTGCTTTATTATTAATGGTAACTTAAGAAATTTCATTTTCTTTCAGAATAAATTAAACTTGCAATTTTTCTAACAATTTTAGATGTTTTTGTTATCTTGTATACGTAATAAATTAGATGTTTAAATTAATGATAATTTTTGGATGTGTGCAAATATGTGTGCATATATGTACCACGTGTCCCGCATGTTCAATAAATATAAGTGGATAATTTAGAATAAAAAGTGGTACGTATGTATATATATGGTACATTTGTATAAAGACAATACATATATGTGCATATATGTAACACTTGTTTCAGAATAGTTAATTTAGGAATTTGTTTATGCAGTGGTGTGTATGTAAATAAACAGAACAAATTTTTCAATGTTATATCTTTTACATATAAGAGTTGGCTTATATTTATTGTCGTATATGTACAAAATATGTTTAAAATACATACATACGTACAAAAGTTTATATATATTTAGAACACAGTTCATATGTGTATCACTTCTGCCAAAATATATAGGCGGTTAATTAGTATTAAAGGTTGTAGGTATGTAAATAACTTGTCACAATAATTAACATAAATAAACATCCCAACACATTCATAACTTAACCAACATAATGTACCATTTCCAAAATCAAATTGTCATATTTCAAAACATTCTAAACAAAATAGTTTAATCTATTAATTAACATAACTACACAAAGTCCAAATTTATAAAAAAAAAACATATAGGTTATGGTCACCCTCAAAACCCAATCATAGTATTTCAAATCTTCCTTTTTGATTCTTGACCCAAGTCCGCAAATTCCTGATTTTTGTCTTCATTTTGTTCTCTTCAGATGGAAAACCACAATCCCAATTCTTTACATGTCTTCCTATGAACGTTTCCATATGTCGCATTACAAATAAACCACAATCGACCGCATTCTTTCTTGTTGTCCAGTTTATTTTTAACTTCTCGGGTTTTGCAGCTTCACGTTACCTCCATTTCGGATGTTCCAAGGATCTCAAATACGCAACAACAATATGTTTCTGTCATTTATAGGTTAAACGATACGTCACAACTTCATACACCCAGAGTATCAAGTAACAATGATAATATATAATATACACCCAATGAAAACATCTTACTACTTTAAAAGGTGTTTTTTTATTGTTGTAGGAGGGATCATCCTCAAATCTAATCAAACTTTGATCATCAGACATATTGTCAATCAAGGTGATGGCCGGGTACTTCAATTCAAAACATATCAAGTAAAAATGATTTTTCTCCAAAACGAGGAAAAATAAGATGTCACAGTTCTTCAAATCAACATCTCTCCCATTTTCTTCCGAAAAGTTTTCAAAGTTTGACATAAATTAGGTTAAATGTTCATCATCAGTTTCTATATTACTTTCAATTATCCACCCAAGCTGTAAAATTAATTAAGATTATATCAGACAGGTTAGTACATCACATATTCGATAATATTAAAGGTTTGTTAGAATTTAAGAATATTTCTATCAGATTGTGCATATATGCACCACAATAAGTATAATTGGTAATTAACTTACAAATGGATTTATCCCGCTGAATAATCGATAAGGTGAGTTTGGGCTTCTATCCTTTTCGTCATGGTTTAAAACATTTGCCCAGGAATCAATCACATCATTATATATTTATTGCCTAGGTGTTAGGCTAACAAGATGGTACAAAGTTGTTCTAGCCTAATTCTTAGTTGCAAATATTGGTATACTGCACAATTAATATAAAGTTTATTTACAAATTTAAATATTCGCACCATATATTAACAAGGATATGTGTGCACATGTGGAAATACATATATGTACCAGAAGGCATTTCAAAACTATACATTTATGCACACATTAGTGAAAGCATATTTATATGTCGAGAAACTATACAAAGTTGGTCATATGTGATGAACATTTGTTTAAGACATATATTTGTTAAATACAAAATTTACATTAAGTGTATCACTTATATTATCAATATAAGTTAATGTCCAAAACCCACGGTCACCTGATAGTTGCATTCAAAATTGTTCATATATGTATCACATGTTATCGAAAAATATATATTTGTCTAATTAAAAAAATATACGGTACATATATGTTAAACTTATGTGTGCATACATTTACTCAAGTTTGGAAAATATCTAAAGGTTCTTGCAGCATCTCTAAGTTCCATCTGAGTCCTGTTATAACAAATATTTTAATGTTATCAAATATAAAAAAAATGGATTTATTATCATTTGTTATTGTTGTCAATAGAAACTTACTGTTTACTCAATTCATATCCCGCATATGCTGCTGTAAAATCTTGTAATTACCTGCATATAGTTATATAAACAAATTTATATACATAATCAACATCACGTGCATGGATAAAGAAAAAAAACAAAAACTTGCTTCTCATCAATTGACCCCGTCATCAAATATTTACATATCCTCATTTCTTCTTTTGTTACCCCTTTTTTCATATCTACTTGTCTATCGATGTATAGGGAAACATTTAAGGAGGATGGTTGTTTAACTCGTTTCCCCTTTCCTTTTAACCTCGTTCAAGTTATGTTGCTCATAACATCTTTTCTTCCTATCATACGTTCATTCAAAGGTCCTTGGAACTTTTCTTCTATATCTCCAAATTCTTGTGTTAGACCAAGACTGTAGGTTGAGTAGTCGTTTGGATCATGATGTATTTTCTTACAATTCCCCTTCCTATCTGACTTTAATTCCACATTATCAGAAACTTATACCGCAATTTGTGTCCACGCCTCAGCCTGATGTATTGGGATATCTAGATTATTGGGTGTTTCTTGTTCTTTTGATTTTCTTTTTTGATCTTCTGTCAACTCATCCTCATTTCATTTCCCAGTATCATCAATAACAACTTCTGACCCATACAATTCTTTATACCTATCCTTAAAAGCGATCACATTCTTATTTTCGGGGAACATCTTCATTGCTCCTCTGATTGCTTTTTCAAATTTCATTTTAACCTCAATGTTAATGAAATTAATTTTCTCAAGAAGTTCTATATTTCCATGCAACACTAATATATATTAGTTGATGATAAATATAACAGTTTTCTAAGATAATTTCAATTAAGTTCTATACCTCTACCATGTTAACATCAAAAGCATCATCAAATAGAAAATCATGGTAATTTTGTTTTCCAATAATATTTGATTCATTTCCCAACAATATTTCTTCATTTTCTAAATCTTCCTCTTCGACAAATTGATCCGTTACTTCCCCTAATCCAAAACCTCCGGAGTTTATCAACTCTTGTTCCTCTCTTTTTTTAGATTGTTCATCGTCCAGAAAGTAAAAGGTATTAGCTTCTTATCTTTTTCCATTGACGAGCATGTTACACAATCCACGTACAAAAGCTATGATGTAACTCAAATGTATCATATAGTTAAAAGTAGTACACATGTATCATATACAATAATGCTCAATCACTCAAGTAATTCATATTTTTAATGCATCAAATATCAAAATATTAACAAATTTCTATAATACATTTATGTACTAACTAAATATTTCATATCTATTAATAGTTCATATATGTACAAACTAAATTACAAGTACATGTAGGTCACCTATTCATATTCAATACATACATGTATGATTTATGCGTAACATGACATAATACACAAACAACATGCTTAATGTACCCCAACTACAACTGTATACATGTTAATAATACATTTTTGTATATATTGTATTTAGTTTTACTTAAGATAATGATGTAATTCATATGCTGTTGTAACTTTCTAATGTTTATTAACAGTACATATATGTAACAGTTAAGAACCAAAACATTTAGAATGCCCTTACATTTTGCAATACATATATCTTACCCCTATTTACATCACCCATACATATGTTAATACTTGTATATTAAACATCATTTTAGTTCATATATGTACCATTATACCCACACAACCTTATATTTGTTTTTTTATTTTCCCACATGCAAGAAAAATTTAAGTAACAGTAATAAAGATATTTTTTACATATATGACAATACCGTGAGTAGGACATGTCATTTTTAATCTGATTCATATGTTTTTTATGCAGATTAAATCACACTTATCACAATATCATAACCGAATGAAGTTTAAGGCAATATGTAATGCTTAAAATACCGTAAGAATGGTTAGCGGAACAACGAAGTGGCTTAATAAGTTGCACCTTATCCGGTTGTCCTTACACCTTCTTACAACATCTTCAATTAAACCACACCAATCAAACTCTTTTACATCCGTTTCTATAGTCATATGTTTTACAACTTGGCAGAAGCACTGTAAGGCCCCGTTCCCGGGCACCTCATAGTTGGTCACTCATTGCACATAAAACACATTAATATACATTTCATTAAATAAATAGTAGAATTACGTTAGCAAAAGCCATTCTCTATTGTTAAAAGATACTGTTGTTAAACAATACAAAAATGTTCAGGTTACAAAAGATTGTTTAATTGCATTACAAAACAACAGTGTTATAACATAGGAATGGATGTCAATCTTTCTCCGCCGAGTAGCTTCACCCTCGTGCCATACTCAGCAACTATTACCTGCCAACTGAAAATGTATAAAAGTTAGCGTTGCTGAGTGAGTTCTAGTTTTAAAACTATTGAAATACCTTGTGTAATGTATATATATGAAAATACCTTTTTTATAAAAATACATCTCTTACTCTTATACGTGAGCACGCATTAACTATACAACAAAGTAATGCTTTCTTTCTTTACTGTATGCCTTGTTCATTTTGTACTCTTTTAACTTTATCTTTCACTATCTATATGGGCCAATGAGCAATACCCTAAACTATATACGTGGGGAAACTGGTGCTGGGCCTCTCTGGTCTATGCTCTGATTGCTGTACACAAGGCTGGCCCAGTCACCTAGGGCATGCCACAAAGGTCCGCCAATCTCAATTGATTGGCCCTGTGAGCACTATCAGGGTAGCTAACCCACATCACAGTTGAGATAACGACACCATGGTTGTGCACCTCCTATATGCTTGCAAGACTTGTTAACATTTTAATTAAGTTCCACTTCTCTTAATCATTACTCTTTCACTTTGTTAAGGATAATACTTGTATTTATGATCATAGGCACACCACATAAGTCACACAATAATAATTACTATGACCATAGAAACAACTTATAATAATGCAAATATAATAGCAATTAAATCCCTAATTCAAACATAGGTCAAACTCGAATGATTCTGTTTTAGTCAAAATTTCAGAAAATGTTCTAATTGTCCTAGGCGCATGAGCACTATGCAGGCGCATGAGCACTATGCAGGCGCATGAGCACTATGCAGGCGCATGAGGCCTACTTAGACGCATGGGCATTATTTGGGCATTTTATCACTTAGACTTTTGGGCCATCTCAGATGCATGGGCACTATTTGGACGTTTCATCACTTAGACGTTTGGGGCATCCCAGACGCATGGGCACTATTTGGACGTTTGGTCCTCACTTAGGCGTCTGAGTCCAAAATTCTAGACGCATGGGCTACTATTCAGACGGTTGGACTTACACTTAAAATTTTCTAAGGTACTTTCTAGGTGGTTGGGGCACTGTTTGGGCGGTTGGGCCCTGTTTAGACGTATGGGCTTACTTAGCACTTTTTAAGGCAAATTTTAGGTGGTTGGGAGTACTCTTAGGGCGGTTGATCATACTTAGAACTTTTCTAAGATAAATTTGGACGCATGAGTCCTATATGGATGCATGGCCAACTTGTTGAACACATCTCTAAATTATTTCCAGTCCCAAACACCATATCATCTTGTTCTAAGTTAAGTCCTGCTGTTCTAAGCATAAACTAACAAATAAAAATCATAAAATCTCAACATACATGCATATTACATACGGGTGTTTATATAACTTTTATAAAATGATTTTTACATTCATTTTCAGCCCCAAAGAGTGTTTAAACATGTAAAATTACGGGGTCTAGAACTCACCTTTGCTACTCTCTAGTCTCAGCTCCAAGTCTTGAACTTCCCAAAGGATTCAAACACCTAGAAACCCACCAAACATGCATTCGAACGCATATAAACACATATAAGCACATAACCGAGGCTAATTCTAGCCAAGAACAACTTAAAAACACTAAATCTTTACCTTAACTTTGACTTCTTCTTCTTGTTCTTCAAATATCCGAGAGCTTCTGCTCTTTCTCTCTCTAAAAATCAACAGAAAGGTGAAAAGTAGCATGGCATGGGCGGCCATGCCACTTTTGTACGAAATTATAAAAGACTTTGTACTTTGGACATATTTAACCCCTCACTTTGGGTTAAATTACATTTCATCTTTTTATTCTTCTTTTACAATCCTTTTAAAATATCCAGGTGTTACAAGTCCACCCCCTTTATATAGGTTTCGTCACCAAAACCTGTTATTCCTCGAATAGTTGTGGGTAATGTTGCCTCATTTCCTTTTTAGTCTCCCACGTAGACTCGGATCCCTTCCTGTGCTTCCACTGTACACGCACAAGAGGAACTACTTTATTCCTTAGCCTCTTCTCCTTTCGATCGATGATCGCCACCGGTTGCTCTACATAATTGAGTCGTTCGTCCACCTCGATATCCTTCAGTGGTACAATCATGTGTTCATCAACTAAGCACTTTCTCAGATGGGATACATGGAATGTGGGATGAATTCCACTTAACTCATCTGGCAATTCAAGTCGATAGGCCACCTAACCTACTCGTGCGACGATTCGGAAAGGTCCTATGTATCTCCGGCTTAGCTTACCTCGTTTCCTGAATTGGTTGGTCCCCTTCCAAGGTGAGACCTTCAACATCAATCGGTCGCCAACCTTGAATTCTATCGGTCTACGCCTTTTGTCTATCTTTCGCCGTCTTCATAAAGGCTTTGATCTTTTCCAACTTCTCAGTCGTAGCCTCAATCACCTCGACACCTCCCAGCTCTTTTTGCCCAATGTCTCCCCAACATACGAGCATCCTACACCTCCTACCATATAGCATCTCGTATGGTGGCATGCCGATACTGGCATGATAACTATTGTTGTATGAGAATTCTGCTAACGGTAAGTGATCATCCCAACTTCGTCCAAAATCGATTACACATGCTCGAAGCATGTCATCGAGCATCTGAATTGTCCTCTCGGATTGACCATCTGTCTGAGGATGATAAGCCGTGCTAATATGTAGCCTCGTCCCCATCGCATCATGGAATCTCTTCCAAAACTTCGATATGAATCGGGTGTCACGATCTTACACGATAGACACCGGCACACCATGACGAGGTACGATCTCCATGATGAATAGATCCTCCATTCTCTCGGATGAATACGTCTCGCGGATTGGCAGGAAGTGAGCACTCTTGGTTAGACGATCAACAATCACCCAGATGGTATCGTACCCCCTCGACGTGTGGGGTAACTTCATAATGAAGTCCATGGTGATATGCTCCCATTTCCACTCGGGTATATCCAAAGGTTGGATCTTCCTGTAGGGCTTCTGATGCTCTGCCTTCATTGCAAGAAAGTAAGGCACTTACTCACATACTCCATCACATCACTTTTCATACCCGGCCACAAGTAGTCTTTCTTCATGTCTTGATACATCTTGGTGGCACCAGGATGAATGGATTATCGAGTCTTGTGAGATTCATCCATGATTCGCCCTCGTAGATATCCATAACGAGGAATCCATATTCGTCCAAAGCAGGTTCTAACCCTGTGGGTGTTTTCTCCCAATTCCGCGACTAGACCTATCATTCATTTAGAGTTTAGGCGATCTTCTTTCAACGCCTCATTCTAAAATTCTTTCGCTTCAGTCATCACGTCCGAGGTCTTCACTAAATGATACGCCTTTACCCGAATTGGCTCGGGTCTCTCTTTTCAGCTCAGGGCATCGGCCACCATGTTGGCTTTGCCCGGATGGTAGTGGATCTCACAGTTATAATCTTTGATGAGCTCTAACCACCGTCTCTATCTCATGTTGAGATCCTTCTACTCAAAGAAGTACTTTAAGCTCTTGTGGTCGGTGAATATGGTGCACTTCATACCGTATAAGTAGTGCCTCCAAATCTTCAGCGTGAAAACCACAACCGCTAACTCCAAATTGTGGGTAGGGTAGTTGACTTTGTGGGTTTTCAATTGTCGGGATGCGTAGTCTATCACCCTTCGATGTTGCATCAACACGCAACCTAACCCAGAATAAGATGCATCCGAATACACCACTAAGTCTTCACTTCCCTCGAGCAATGTCAAGACAGGAGCTTGTGTCAATCTCGTCTTCAACTCTTCAAAAGCACACTCCTGCTCTCGACCCCACATGAACTTCACATCCTTGTGAGTCAATTTGGTCAAAGGTGAGGCTATCTTGGAGGTCTTGGATGAACCTCCTATAGTAGCCCGCCAAACCCAAGAAACTACGGATCTCGGATGGCGTCTTTGGAGACTTTCATTGCATCACCGCCTCTACTTTTTTCGGGTCCACCATGATTCCTTCAGCATTAACAACATGACCCAAAAACTAAACCTCGTGCAACCAAAAGGCACACTTGGAGAATTTAGCATACAACTTCTCTCTCCTTAGTGTCTCTAATACCTCGCGTACGTGGCCAGCATGTTCCTCCTCACTTTTAGAGTAAATCAGGATATCATCAATTAACACTATCACTGATGTAAGGTCCTGTTCCCTGGACGCTTACAGTTGGTCAATCATCGCACGTAAAACATATAATTGCATTAACTTAAATAAAACATGCAGCGGAAACCTTTAAATCAATCCTTTCATTTCCTTTAATAAACACTTTTGCAAAATAATACAACATTCATTACAAAACATCATTTGTTCGCATTACAATGCAAAAGCGTTAAACAAAAGAATGCCATCCAAAAAGAGCTGAGTAGCCGTCCCATGCCACCCTCAACAACGTTACCTGCCAACTAGAAACACATAAAAAGTTAGAGTTGCTGAGTGAGTTCTAGTTTTATAATAAAACATGCTTTTCTCTTGTTAAAACCGTTCTTTACATACATGCGATCACACATCATACGTACACATAGATAATATCATTAATATCTTCATCATCCGTTCGTTAACTTTCGTTCGTTAACACTCACATTCGTTACTTTCGTTCACATTCATTCATAAAATTCTTACTTTCATTCGTACGTTCCTTACTTTCATTCGTACATTCATTACATTCATTCGTACGTTCATTACTTTCGCTGGCATGTACAATACCCCGAAGATTGTGTACGAAGCTGGTTACTGGGCCTGAGGTCTTTCATAGACCTCGAACATTGTGCACGAAGCTAACTCTAGTACCTAGGGCAAGTACATTCACCACTTATCTTTTCTCTTTCGTTCCGGATCAATGCCATGTCTTATACCCCGAATATTGTGCACGAAGCTGGTTACTGGGCCTGAGGTCTTTCATAGACCTCGAACATTGTGCATGAAGCTGACTCTAGTACCTAGGGCAAGCGGCAAGGATCCCATACATATGGTCAATCACAAGGATTTGGACCCCCAGTGTGCATCCTTCTAGGGTAGCTAACCCGCACACGGTTCAGCTAACACCCTTCATTGGGTGTGAACCTCCATACATTTGCTTGTAAGCCTTTTCTTAATTTCATTCATTCGTTTGTTAATACATGCATTCTTTCATTTCGTTCCTCTTTTCATTATCTTCCACTTTACGTTACATAATACTTTTCATTCATTCATAAACATAACACGTAAAGCCACGAGATCGATAAACATACATCATAACGAGGAACATCATCATACACAATTAGCATAATCATACAGGGCAACATCATACATATATAACATATATCATGCATAATCATGCATTATCATCATTATCATGCCCAACATAACTTCTAAGACCTCAACGGCCATCTTACATGCACTTACGGGAATTTCTACTTCAAAGCTTACATTTGCACTTTCCCCTGAAAGTTAGTAATCAAACTATGCCTCCCCTCGGGTATGACAACCCTATTTGGCCGTATGGGCACCCTTCAGTCGTATAGCCTCCATGCGACTAAACATCATGCGAATGGACCTATGCGGATGAACACCCAGTTGTGCGAATGGACACTTAATCGTGCGAATGAACACTATGCGAATGGACCTCATGCGGTTGAACACTATGCGAATAGACCTCATGCGAATGGACCTCATGCGGATGAGCACCTATGCGACTGGGTTCTCAGTCACATGAATCCCCATGCGACTGGACCCCAGTCGTGCGACTGAACCTCAATCGTGTGACTGAACCCCAATCGCCCTCCAGTCGGCCGTATGGCCTCCAGTCGGTCGCCTAGCCCTAACTGATGCAGAATGCAGTTCATCCCGAACCCAATCTGCCATTTTCGACCTCCAAGCTCATCCAAACCCATTCTAAGCCCAAATCAACCATCCTAAACCTTAGGAATGCATATTATAACACCATTCAAGCACACATAAGCCCGAAATCAAAATCCAAACGCACCACACGCAATCACACCCAAATGGGTCAAACACACACACATACAAAAACGGGTTTACTACGTGTTCCAGCCCCAAATCAGTTGAAAACGAGTAAAATAAGGGTCCTAGAACTCACACAAACTACAAGAAG
>BJCO01746765.1:0-12869 GCA_018326465.1 Flaveria floridana | reverse complement strand
CAATTTCCATGATAAAAACACTCTGTTTTGATATAGAAATGAAGAAAACTTGGTATTGAACAAAAATGACCAAAAACCTCAAACAATCAAGAGCACTAAGGCTCTGATACCATATTGTAGGTCCATTTGATCGGTTTTTCAGTGTAGAAAATAGTTTGAATCGTTCAATACCAATCACAAACAACTCACACAAAGATTTAATGAACTCAAGAAGACCAAAAAGTATTCAAAGATGATCCAATAAGCAACAATACACAAAAAAATGAAATAAGCTCAATATATTCAATAAACTCCAGCTTACAGTAGCCTCTTGCAACAGAAATATTCGATTAGGTTTTTGCAAGGATAGCCAACAATGAAAAAAAATGAAATCTATATATAGCAGTCACAGTCTCGTAGACTGTTTCGCTGTAGGCAAAACTGTGCTGCCGACACTGTAGTTTCGCCTGGTAGAAACTATTAGTTTCGCCGGGAGAGAACTTGCAGCTAACTGTGAGCGAAACTATAGTTTCGCTCACAGTTTCGCTGGATTGCTAAATGTACAAAATAAACTAAACAACTTACAAAAGAAAACTAACAGAAATCCTATCACATGGAAAGATAAACAAATACTAATCTTAGGTGAATCTAACCTATTCTTGATCTTCACTTTCATTTCATGCCTTTCATTAACATTCTCTTACTTTCATTCTCATTCTTTTGTAATGTACTTTACTTTGTTCGTTTACTTTCATACTTGTTTACTTTCTTTCTTTCTTTCGTACATTATGTCATTCTTTTACGTTCATATGGATTGATGAGCAATACCCCGAACATTGTGCACGAAGCTCATGCTGGACCTGTGGTAATTAAACCACGAACATTGTGCCCGAAGCTGATCCAGTCACCTAGGGCAAGTCATCTCTCCCATTCATTCAACCAATTAGTATACCCTGAACATTGTGCACGAACCTGATGTTGGACCTGTGGTAATTAAACCCCGAACATTCTGCACGAAGCTGATGCTGGACCTGTGGTAATTAAACCACGAACATTGTGCCCGAAGCTGATCCAGTCACCTAGGGCATACCAAAGGGCCTTGTCGATCTCACCCCGTGTGCATCCTTTGGGGTAGCTAACCCGCATCACAATTGAGCTAACGACAACATGGTTGTGCACCTCCTTTCATTTGCTTGCAAGCCATTCTTTCGTTCATTACGTTTTACTTTTCATCATTGTTATCTTTCATTTCGTTACATTACTCTTTACGTTCTTTCATTCATTTGTCATACTACGTAAGGTAATAACATAATATTTAACCTATTTTATAACATAAAATAAATACATATAAATACCATCGAAAGATAACACTATACATACCATACATCATTCATACATTTCATAACCCTAAAACATCCCATAATCATACTTAAAATGGGTAATCATTGCCCATAAGTCAAATTTGGTCAATACCCTAGACTTTCTGCTTTTTCCTGAAATTTCAAAAAATAATCTAAGTGTCTAGGCGCATGGGCACTATTTGGGCGTTTCTACCCTGTTTAGGCGTTTTGCTAGTATGCAGACGTCTGGACTTACACTTAGTCATTTTTCACTTAGACGCATGGGCCTATTCAGGCGTTCGGGCCTAACACTTAGTCATTCAGGGACATTTTCCAGATGTTTGGGCACTATTCAGGCGCATTGGCCTGACTTAGGTGAATGGGCACTTAGGCGGTTGGGTACTATTTAGGCAGTTGGAGTTCTGGGCGGTTGGGAACACTTACAAAATCTGACCATTGGGCGCATGGGCCACTGTTTAGGCACATGGGTAACTAGTTTTCATCTATTCGACATAAATCATTTCTTAAACATCATATATCAGAATCTAAGCTTAGTACTAACATTATAAACATTATAGCATGAATATAACCAAAATAATTCCCGAAACATACACCCAAAACATACACATTCACACACCCACATACGGGTGCCAACCCATTTTGTATAAAAACATGCACACATGTATTTCCAGCCCCAAAATCATTTAAAACGTGTGAAAAAAAGGGGTTCTAGAACTCACCTTAGCTGTTTTCGAGTTTGAACCCTTCTCTTGAACTTCTCATACGTTTTTAACACCTAAAACACACTAAAACACACCACCCTAACATACAATAACACATATAAGAATATAACCGAGGCTAGTCCGACCAAGAACAACTCAAAACAAAGAATTCTTACCTTATATTCAAATTCTTCTTGTTCTTCCTTCAAAATCCGAGCTCTGCCATTTCTCTCTCTAAAAAATTCGAATGACAAGGTGTAAGCAGGCAACATGGACGGCCATGTTGCTTTATTCACCAACTTTTCAAAGTTTTGTCCTTTTGGACACTTTTAACCCCTCAACTTTGGGTTACATCATATTTCTCCTCTTTATTCATGTTTATTCTTTCTTTCTCATCTATAAAAATACCCGGGTGTTACAAGTCAACCCCCTTACATAGGTTTGGTCCCCGAAACCTGTTATTCCTCAAACAGATGAGGATAATGTTGCCTCATCTCTCCTTTAGTCTCCCATGTAGACTCAAGTCTTTTTCTATGCTTCCACTATGCACGCACACGAGGAACCACTTTATTACTTAACCTTCTCTCTTTACGATCAATGATCACCACTGGTTGCTCCATATAATTGAGCCGTTCGTCTACTTCTATATCTTCCAGTGGTACAACCATATCCTCATCTGCCAAACACTTCCGCAGATGAGATACATGGAATGTCGGGTGAATTCCACTTAACTCATCAAGCAGTTCCAACCTATAGTCCACCTCCCCTACTCGAGGAATGATTCGGAAAGGCCCTATGTACCTCGGGCTCAACTTGCCCCGCTTTCTAAACCGAATGATACCTTTCCAAGGCCCTACGTATTTTATAACACAAAATAAATACATATAAATACCATCAAAAGATAACACATTATACATACCATACATCATTCATACATTTCATAACCCTAAAACATCCTATAATCATACTTAAAATGGGTAATCATTGCCCATAAGTCAAATTTGGTCAATACCCTAGACTTTCTGCTTTTTCCTGAAATTTCAGAAAATAATCTAAGTGTCTAGGTGCATGGGCACTATTTGGGCGTTTCTACCCTGTTTAGGCGTTTTGCTAATATGCAGATGTCTGGACTTACACTTAGTCATTTTTCACTTAGACGCATGGGCCTATTGAGGCGTTCGGGCCTAACACTTAGTCATTCAGGGACATTTTCCATATGTTTGGGTACTATTCAGGCGCATTGGCCTGACTTAGGCGAATGGGCACTTAGGCGGTTGGGTACTATTTAGGCAGTTGGAGTTCTGGGCGGTTGGGAACACTTACAAAATCTGACCGTTGGGCGCATGGGCCACTGTTTAGGCACATGGGTAACTAGTTTTCATCTATTCGACATAAATCATTCCCCAAACATCATATATCAGAATCTAAGCTTAGTACTAACATTATAAACATTATAGCATGAACATAACCAAAATAAATCCCCAAACATACACCCAAAACATACACATTCGCATACCCACATACGGGTGCAAACCCATTTTGTATAAAAACATGCACACATGTATTTCCAGCCCCAAAATCATTTAAAACGTGTTAAAAAAAGGGGTTCTAGAACTCACCTTAGCTGTTTTCGAGTTTGAACTCTTCTCTTGAACTTCTCAGACGTTTTTAACACCTAAAACACACTAAAACACACCACCCTAACATACAATAACACATATAAGAATATAACCGAGGCTAGTCCGACCAAGAACAATTCAAAACAAAGAATTCTTACCTTATATTCGAATTCTTCTTGTTCTTCCTTCAAAATCCGTTCTCTACCATTTCTCTCTCTAAAAAAATTGAATGACAAGGTGTAAGCAGGCAACATGGACGGCCATGTTGCTTTATTCACCAACTTTTCAAAGTTTTGTCCTTTTGGACACTTTTAACCCCTCAACTTTGGGTTACATCATATTTCTCCTCTTTATTCATGTTTATTCTTTCTTTCTCATCTATAAAAATACATGGGTGTTACAAGTCCACCCCCTTATATCGGTTTGGTCCCCGAAACCTGTTATTCCTCAAACAGATGAGGGTAATGTTGTCTCATCTCTCCTTTAGTCTCCCATGTAGACTCAGATCTTTTTCTATGCTTCCACTGTACACGCACACGAGGAACCACTTTATTACTTAATCTTCTCTCTTTACGATCAATGATCGCCACTGGTTGCTCCATATAATTGAGCCGTTCATCTACTTCTATATCTTCCAGTGGTACAACCATATCCTCGTCTGCCAAACACTTCCGTAGATGAGATACATGGAATGTCTGGTGAATTCCACTTAACTCATCGAGCAGTTCCAACCTATAGTCCACCTCCCCTACTCGAGCAATGATTCGAAAAGGCCCTATGTACCTCGGGCTCAACTTGCCCCGCTTTCTGAACCGAATGATACCTTTCCAAGGCGACACTTTCAACATAACCCTGTCACCCACCTGGAACTCAATCGGTCTACGTCTCTTATCAGCATACGACTTTTGTCTGTCTTTAGCTGCCTTCATAAAGGCTTTAATATTTTTGAGCTTCTCCGGCATAGCCTCAATCACCTCGATAATTCCCAACTCTTTCTAACCAATATCACCCCAACAAATGGGTGTCCTACATCTCCTACCATATAGCATCTCGTATGGTGGCATGCCAATGCTGGCATGATAGCTGTTGTTGTCCGAGAATTTTGGTAATGGAAAATGGTCATCCCAACTTCCTCAGAAATCCATCACGCACACTCGAAGCATGTCCTCGAGTGTCTGGATCGTCATCTCAGACTGACCGTCCAGCTGAGGATGATAAGTCGTGCTGATGTGTAGCCTCGTTCCCATCGCATCATGGAATCTCTTCCAAAACTTGGATGTAAACCGAGTGTCACGATCAAACATAATAGACACCGACATACAATGATGAGCTACAATCTCTTTGATAAATATATCAGTGAGTCTCTCAGAGGAATACGTCTCTCAGATCGGTAGGAAGTGAGCGCTCTTTGTCAAACGATCAACTATCACCCATACAGCATCATACCCTTTCGGGGTACGTGGTAACTTCATAATAATGTCCATGGTGATATGCTCCCATTTCCACTCAGGTATATCTAACGGTTGGATTTTCCCGTACAATTTCTGGTGTTCTGTCTTAACTTATGAACAAGTAAGGCACTTGCTCACATACTCTGCTACGTCATGTTTCATACCCGGCCAACAGTAATATTTCTTCATGTCGTGGTACATCTTGGTAGCACCGGGATGAATGGAGTATCGAGTCTTTTGAGCCTCCTCCATGATCTTTCCACGTAAATCCCCGTAACGAGGAAACCACATCCGCCTAGATTGGGTCCTAACACCAAGAGTGTTTTCACCCAACTCTGCAACTAGACCTCTCATCCTTTCAGAGTTAAGACGATCTTCTTTCAAAGCCTCATCTTGAAACGCCATGACCTGTGTCATCACATCGGAGGTCATAATCAACTGATAAGCTTTCACCTGAATTGGCTCAGGTCTCTCCTTTTGGCTAAGGGCATCTGCCATCACATTGGCCTTGCCCGGATGGTAGTGGATCTCGCAGTCGTAGTCTTTTATGAGTTCCAACCATCGCCTCTGCCTCATGTTCAAATCTTTCTGCTCGAAGAAGTACTTCAACCTTTTATGATCTGTGAAGATGGTGCACTTCATCCCGTATAAGTGGTGCCGCCAAATCTTCAAGGCAAAAACCACAGCTGCTAGTTCTAGATCGTGCGTGGGATAGTTGACTTCGTGGGTTTTTAGCTGTCGGGATGCGTAGGCTATCACCATTCCACGTTGCATCAACACGCAACCTAGCCCAGAATAAGAAGCATCCAAATATACCACTAAGACTTCACTACCTTCGGGTAATGTCAAGACAGGAGCTTGTGTTAATCTCGCCTTTAACTCCTCGAAAGCATCCTCCTGTTCTTGACCCCACACGAACTTCACATACTTATGAGTCTGTTTAGTCAAAGGTGAGGCTACATTGGAAAAGTGTTAAATAAATCTCCTGTAGTAGCCCGCCAATCCTAAGAAGCTAGGAATCTCAAATGGCGTCTTTGGAGACTTCCATTGCATCACGGCCTCAACCTTTGCATGGTCCACCATGATTCCCTCAGCATTTACCACGTGACCCAGAAATTGCACCTCGCGCATCCAAAAAGCACACTTGGAGAACTTGGCATACAGCTTCTCCTTTCTCAATGTATCTAACACTTCCCGAATGTGACCGGCATGCTCTTCTTCACTCCTTGAATAAATCAGGATATCATTGATAAATACAATCACTGATTTATCTAACATCAGCCGACACACTCGATTCATCAAGTCTATAAAAGCAGTTGGCGCGTTGGTTAAACCAAAGGACATAACGAGAAACTGATAGTGTCCATAACGTGTGCGAAAATCTGTTTTAGGGATATCCTGCTCTTTCACCTTCAACTGACGGTAGCCAGATCGAAGATCTATCCTCGAGAACCAACTGGCACCTTGAAGTTGATCGAACAGGTCATCAATCCTCAGTAATGGATACCGATTCTTCACCGTTAACTTGTTCAACTCACGGTAGTCAATACACATCCTCATACTACCGTCCTTCTTCTTCACAAATAAGACCGGAGCACCCCAAGGAGAGATACTCGGTCTAATGAAACCCTTATTAAGCAACTCTTGCAGTTGCTCCATCAATTCCTTCATCTCAGTCGGAGCCAACCGATATGGTGCCTTATCTACAGGCTGAGCACCGGGTATCAAGTCAATTTGAAACACGATTTCACGATCCGGTGGCACACCTGATAAGTCCTCTGGAAACACATCGGGAAAGTCACACACCATCGGAACATCGGACAATTGTGGTTTTGACATGTCCACATCCTTCACATAGGCCAAATAAGCACTACATCCACGCCTCATGCACTTTCCCGCCACTGCCATCGAAATCACTTTCGGAATCGTCGTAACTCGATCACCGTATATCGTCACCGAACTCCCTTCAGGCGCTGTCAGTCTAATCATCTTCTTACGACACACGATGTTCGCTTCATAGGTTGCTAACGAATCCATCCCTAGTACTACATCAAATCCACCTAGGGGCATCACATGTAACTTAGCAGCAAACCTATGACCCTCTAATTCTATGGCACAGTCCTCTATCATATCGGTAACTCTAGTGGACTTACCAATAGCAGTTTCTACATCGAAGGGCTCATCAATACGTCTACAACTAATAGGCAATTTAGCACAGAAAGCAGTAGAAATAAAACTCCTACTAGTACCAGAATCAAATAATGCAGAAGCAAGAGTTTGATTTACTAGAAACGTACCTGACACAATATCGGGGTCCGTCCTAGCCTCCTCCCTGGTCATTGTGAATGCCCTGGAGCTTGCCCTTTGCTCCTCAGTTACGGACTTCTTCCCCGCTCAGGAACTCTCTGCCCTCAGCTTCTTGCATTCCCTGCTCATGTGGCCTACTTCACCACAGTTGAAGCACCTTGCTGCTCTGCAATCTCTAGAGACGTGGCCAGGCTTCCTGCACTTGAAACAAACATTAGGCCACAACCCGCACTCTCCAGCGTGCTCCTTTCCACACTTCCCGCATCTCTTCACTCCTGAGCCTACGGCAATCGCCCGTCGATCATCCACCCTAGCCTTCTTGTTATTTACCGGAGCACCACCCCGTCCAAACCACTTTCCTTTCCAGTTCCGGTCATCACCGCCAGTCTTCTTCTTATCAACCACCATCACCTCCCTCTCGTCATACAATCTCCCAGCCCAGTCAACCACTGACCTAAACGTACTCGGTCGGGCGGCGATCATGTGCGTGCGGATGTCCGCCGGCAAGCCGTGAATGTATATTTTGATCTTCCATGACAGGGGCGTCACCTAATCCGGCACCAGTCGTGCCATCTCATAGAACTTGGTGGTGTATTGTTGATGTGTCATGGTTCCCGCCTCCAACTGCAGGAACTCTTTTTCTACCTTGTCCAACTCCCGATGAGAACATAATTCCTCAATCACCAACTTCTTCAGCTCGTTCCACCTCATTCTACCAATCGCCCTGATACCCTCGGCTTGGACAATGTTTTCCCACCAACATAGAGCCGAGTCCACAAACGAATGAGTGGCAAACTTCACCTTCTGGTCCTCCCGGCCATCGCTGATTTCCTGTACAGCCTCCATCTCCCTCACCCATCGGTGAGCAGTAGCCGCAGCACCATTACCATCAAAGGTAGTGGGCTTGCGTCTTTGGAATGCGCCATAGTTACAGCCTCGTGCTGCCTTAGGCACCAGCTCTTCTTCCTCCTCTTCCTTATTAGTAGGAATAACCGTCTCAGTCTCGGGTTGTTCTCTCCCTCCCGAAGTCCTGTTCCTATCCTTCATCTCTCCTTCCCTAACAGCCTTAATCACTTCGGTCACCACAGAGGCAAGATCGTCTGCATGACATGATGAACCTCCTTCACCATGGCCTCCTTCACTGAGGCTCTCAAGTTAGCACTCTCATCTCCACCCTCCGGATGAGGGGTCTTAGGCTCCTCATGGGTCACCTTCTCAACCCCGGGCCTTCCTCTTATGGCCCGTGGTTCAGCACCACGTCCACCACATACTCTGCCTTGTGAAGCCTTATAATATCTACCTCCAGCCATCCTCTAAAACACTATAAGATTCAAACACTAACACGGTCATTCAAGGTAATAGCTTAGTTTATGACAAGTATAGTAAGTCCCTAATTACAGTGGCCAGTTGTGATTAGCCACTTACTTTACTCTTCATACCCTAAGCATTTCCTATCCTGACTACATAACTATCTAAATTTACTAAGAGCAGACAGATCAAATAACATGCGCACATAATACCGGTTAACATTAAAGAAAATACCTGATGGCACGTAGCTACTTGGACTTGCATCCCTTCCCTTGTCCCATTCTCAGTTTAAGTTTAGGTTTCTTTTGAAAATATTTACCCATTTCACTTAAACTTTGGCTCTGATACCAACTTGTACGGCCCCGTTCCCGGGCACCTCATAGTTGGTCACTCGTCGCATGTAAAACATACAATTATTTAAAACATCACAGCGGAAATTAATTAAAACCATTTCATATATTTTAACGATAACTTTTGCAAAGTAATACAATACGGCTAACAGTTATGAAATATTATAAATTGCATTACATCACAAAAATTTCATTACTATACTAATGGATGTCATCCCAAAAATGCCAAGTAGCTGCCCCGTCCCATCCTCAGCAACTTTTACCTGCCAACTGGAAAATACATAAAAGTCAGCGTTGCTGAGTGAGTTCTAGTTTTGTAAATAAAATATCATACTTTCCTTAAAACCTTTCTTTTCTTTCATACATGATCATGCATTATACGTACAGATAGAGAATATTAATATTAATTTTCATTGTCATTCATTTTCCACCATCATATTCATAGCATGCTTTCATTTCATGCCTTTCATTAACATTCTCTTACTTTCATTCTAATTCTTTCATAACATACTTTACTTTGTTCGTTTACTTTCATACTTCTTTTCTTTCTTTCTTTCTTTCGTACATTACGTCATTCTTTTACGTTCATATGGATTGATGAGAAATACCCCGAACATTGTGCACGAAGCTGATACTGGACCTGTGGTAATTAAACCACGAACATTGTGCCCGAACCTGATCCAGTCACCTAGGGCAAGTTATCTCTCCCATTCATTCAACCAATTGGTATACCCCGAACATTGTGCACGAAGATGATGCTGGACCTGTGGTAATTAAACCACGAACATTGAGCCCGAAGCTGATCCAGTCACCTAGGGCATACCAAAGGGCCTTGTCAATCTCATTGATTGACCCTGTGTCCATCCTTTGGGGTAGCTAACTGGCATCACAGTTGAGCTAACGACAACATGGTCGTGCACCTCCTTTCATTTGCTTGCAAGCAAATCTTTCATTCATTACGTTTTACTTTTCATCATTGTTATCTTTCATTTCGTTACGTTATTCTTTACGTTCTTTCATTCATTTGTCAGACTACGTAAAGTAATAACATAATATTTAACGTGTTTTATAACATAAAATAAATACGTATAAATACCATTAAAAAATAACACATTATACATATCATACATCATTCATACATTTCATAACCCTAAAACATCCCATAATCATACTTAAAATGGGTAATCATTGCCCATAAGTCAAATTTGGTCAATACCCTAGACTTTCTACTTTTTTCTGAAATTTCAGAAAATATTCTAAGTGTCTAGGCGCATAGGCACTATTTGGGAGTTTCTGCCCTGTTCAGGCGTTTTGCTACTATGCAGGCGTCTGGATTTACACTTAGTCATTTTTCACTTAGACGCATGGGCCTATTCAGGCGTTTGGGCCTAACACTTAGTCATTCAGGGACATTTTCCAGACGTTTGGGTACTATTCAGGCGCATGGGCCTGACTTAGGCGCATGGCCACTTAGGCGGTTGGGTACTTTTTATGCGGTTAGGTACTGTTTAGGCGGTTGGGGTTCTGGGCGGTTAGGAACACTTAGAAAATCTGACCGTTGGGCGCATGGGCCACTGTTTAGGCGCATGGGCAACTAATTTTCATATATTCGACATAAATCATTCCCCAAACATCATATATCAGAATCTAAGCTTAGTACTAACATTATAAACATTATAGCATGAACATAACCAAAATAAATCCCCAAACTTACACCCAAAACATACACATTCGCACACCCACATACGGGTGCAAACCCATTTTGTATAAATACATGCACACATGTATTTCCAGCCCCAAAATCATTAAAAACATGTTAAAAAAAGGGGTTCTAGAACTCACCTTAGCTGCTTTCGAGTTTGAACCCTTCTCTTGAACTTCTCAGACATTTTTAACACCTAAAACACATTAAAACACACCACTCGAACATACAATAACACACATAAGCATATAACCGAGGCTAGTCCGACCAAGAACAACTCAAAACAAAGAATTCTTACCTTATATTTGAATTCTTCTTGTTCTTCCTTCAAAATCCAAGCTCTGCCCTTTCGCTCTCTAAAAAATCCGAATGACAAGGTGTAAGCAAGCAACATGGGCGGCCATGTTGCTTTATTCACCAACTTTTCAAAGTTTTGTCCTTTTGGACACTTTTAACAACTAAACTTTGGGTTACATCATATTTCTCCTCTTTATTCACATTTATTCTTTCTTTCTCATCTATAAAAATACCCGGGAGTTACAAGTCCACCCCCCTTATATAGGTTTCGTCCTTGAAACTTGTTATTCCTCAAACAGATGAGGGTAATGCTGCCTCATCTCTCCTTCAGTCTCCTACGTGGACTCAGATCCTTTCCTATGCTTCCACTGTACATGCATAAGAGGAACCACTTTTTTCCTTAACCTTCTCTTTTTACGATCAATGATCGCCACTGGTTGCTCCATATAATTGAGCCGTTCATCTTCTTCTATATCTTCCAGTGGTACAACCATATCCTCATCTGCCAAACACTTCCACAGATGATCTAACACCCGGAAATTTTGTTTGGAGAGTCATGCGACTAGAGTTCCATACGCATGTAAGTCATGCGACTGGAGCTCCATACGCGTAGAAGTCGGGCGACTGGAGTGTGCAATCGCATGGAGCTCATGCGACTGAAGTGCTCATACGCATGGAACTCAGGCGATTGGACAGTAGCATTTAAGGGAGAAGGCAGCTCTTACCCTCTCCCCACACTCACAAACATCAGCCATAGAGAGAAAGAAGAGAGAAAACGGGAGAAGAGAAGAATTGAGCTTGGTTCAAGCGGGTTTGAGAGAGAAAATCGACGTGTAGCGGGTCAAATCGAAGCTCTACTTGACGGGATCGTTTAGCTGAGTTCTAGGACCCCTCTTTTACTTGTTTTCAACTGATTTTGGGGCTGGAACACATAGAAACCCGTTTTTGAAATTTGTGTGCTTCACCCATTTGGGTGTGATTGTGTATAGTATGTTTAGAGTGCAATTTTGGACTTGTATATGCTTGAATGTTGTCATAGTATGTTTCCCTAAGGTTTAGGAGGGTTAATTTAGGCTTAGAATGAGTTTGGAAAAGTTTGGAGGTCGAAAGTCGCAGGTGCAGTTCGGGAAGAACTGCATTCTGCACCCAGCTAGGGCCAATTGCACGACTGAGGAATGACTGAGGTTTAATAGCACGACTGAGGGACAACTGAGGTTCAATAGCATGACTGAGGGACGACTGAGGTTCAATCGCACGACCGGGGATCCAGTCGCACGACAGGTCATACCACTGAGAGCCCAGTCACATAGGTGCTCAGTCACACAGGTGTTCATTCATACGATTGAGAGCCCAGTCGCATAGGTGCTCAGTCGCACAGGTGTTCATTCGTACGGCTGAGAGCCCAGTCGCATAGGTGCTCAGTCGCACAGGTATTCATTCGCACGACTGTGGGTTCAGTCGCATAGGAGCCCATTCACATAGTGTTCATTCGTACGACTGAGAGTCCATTCGCATGATAGAGAGTTCATTCGCACGATTGGGGTGCTCATCCACATGGGTGCTCATCCGCATTGGTCCAATCGCATAGTGTTCAATCGCATGGAGGCCATGCGACTGAAGGGTGCCTAATCGCCCAAATAGGGTTGTTGTGTACGAGGAGAGGTATAGTTTAATTACTGGCCCTCGGGGGAAAAGAGCAGGGGTAAGTAATGATGTGATAGTTCCCGTAAGTACATGTGAGATGGCCGTCGAGGCTTTAGAAGTTATGTTGGGCACGATGATGATAGCGTTGCA
>BJCO01746742.1:0-12690 GCA_018326465.1 Flaveria floridana | reverse complement strand
ATACAAACACTTCAAAAGAATGGTCTTTTAAAAGCAAGTGAATATGATTCATTTGATGTATGTGAATCTTCTTTACAAGGCAAAATGACTAAGGCACCTTTTAGTGGCAAAACCGAAAGGGCAAAAGATTTATTAGGTATCATACATTCGGATGTATGTGGTCCTTTTAAGCCAATAAGTAGGTACAATGAAAGATATTTCATTACCTTTACCGACGACTATAGTCGATATGGGTATGTGTAATAGTTAAGGCACAAAGATGAAGCTTTTAAAATGTTCAAAACCTTCCAGAATGAAGTAGAAAATCAACTCAACAAGTCAATAAAAATTCTCCGCACCGATAGAGGAGGTGAATACCTAAGTGATGTTTTTAGAGATCATCTTAGAAGTTATGGGATTGTCTCACAACTATCTCCACCTGGAAACCACAACGCAATGGTGTGTCCGAGAGGAGGAATCGAACTCTATTGGATATGGTTTGATCTATGATGGCTAGAAGCTCATTGCCTGCATCATTTAGGGGTTTTGCTTTGCTCTCTGTGGCCTGTATTTTGAATATGGCCCCAACCAAGAAAGTGGAAAAGACACCTTTTGAAATATCGCATGGAAGGGTTCCATCTCTATCATATTTAAAGGTGTGGGGATGTGAGGCTTATGTTAAGACTCCCACCTCAAGCAAGTTAGAAAGCCATTCCACTAAGTGTATCTTTATTGGATATCCTAGAGATTCTATCAGATATTGTTTCTATGATCCATTGGAACACAAGGAGTTTGTTGCCAAGAAGGTTGAGTTCTTAGAAGCTAAGTCACTTATGGAAGGAGCTAGTAGTAGAATAGTGGATCTTGAGGAGGATCAAGAGCCATAACCCGATACACGTTTGGTTGACACTAGCACTCCACATGAGGATGTCAAGGACGATCAAATGGTTGATCAATATACACAAAACGTTCGCAGATCTGGTAGAACTAGCAATCCACCTGAAAGATATGGATTTTTTGTAGATGGATGCTATGTGATAGATTTCGATGAACTTACCGCATACCGTGATGCAGTGTCCAATTCGGATTGTGACAAATGTCTTGAAGCCATGAATGTTGAGATGCAATCCATGTATGACAACCAAGTGTGGGACTTGGTTGTACCACCTCTTAACTCCAAGGTAGTTGGAAGTAAGTGGGTTTTCAAGAAGA
Organism: Flaveria floridana; assembly: GCA_018326465.1. Lineage (NCBI taxonomy): Eukaryota > Viridiplantae > Streptophyta > Magnoliopsida > Asterales > Asteraceae > Flaveria > Flaveria floridana. Next base: position 11,499 of record BJCO01746742.1, on the reverse strand, counting down.
AAAACCAATATGCATGGAAACTTGGATACTTATAAAGCTAGACTTGTAGCAAAAGGTTTCACTCAAACTCAAGGGGTTGATTATGATGAGACCTTCTCGCTGGTTTCAATGCTAAAGTCTATCAGGATATTATTTGCTATAGTTATTCATTATGATTATGAGATTTGGCAAATGGATGTTAAAACTGCTTTTCTAAATGGATATCTTGAAGAAGATGTCTATATGCTTCAGCCTGAAGGTTTTGTCGATCTAAAACATCCTAACAAAGTATGCAAGTTAAAGAAAACAATCTATGGATTGAAGCAAGCATCAAGAAGTTGGAATCATCATTTTGATGAAGAGGTAATTAAATTTGGGTTCATCAAAAACGCTAATGAAACATGTGTGTATAAGAAGGCTAGTGGGAGCATCATCACTTTCCTAGTATTGTATGTCGATTACATCCTACTATTTGGAAATGACGTTCCAACCTTGGAAGGTGTTAAAATCTGGCTTGGAAGCTGTTTTTCCATTAAGGGTCTTGGTGAAGCCGCCTATATTTTGGGAATAAAGATCTATAGAGATAGATCAAGGCGGTTGATATGTTTAAATCAAAGTGCATACATTGATAAGATCTTGAAAAGGTTCAAGATGGAAAACTCTAAGAAAGGAACAGTACCTATTCAAAGAGGAACGATATTGAGTACGACTCAGTGTCCAAGCTCAAAGGTTGAGCAAGATAAAATGAAGGGAATCCCGTATGCGTCTGCTATAGGATCCATCATGTGTGCAATGATATGCACTAGGCAGGACGTGTCATGCGCTTTGAGCATGATAAGCCGATACCAGTAAAATGCTGGAAATAGTCATTGGATGGCTATTAAGAACATCTTTAAGTACCTAAGGAGGACTAAAGATATGTTCCTAATCTATGGATCTGGTGAGGTGGAACTCGTGGTAAAAGGTTACACGGATGCGAGCTTCCAAATTGATCAGGATGATTCACGATCACAATTGGGATACGTTTTCATCTTGAATGGAGGAGCAGTCTCTTGGAAGAGCTCTAAGCAAGATGTGGTGGCATTATCAACTACAGAGTCAGAATATATCGCCGCTTCATTAGCAACTCAAGAAGCTGCATGGTTGAAGAAATTCATTGTCGATCTAGGGGTGGTCCCTTCCATTCAGGATCCCCTAGAAATTCTTTGTGATAATGAGGGTGCGGTTGCTCAAATCAAGGAACCCTGTGCACATCAAAAGACTAGGCACATTGAGTGGAGATTCAACTACATAAGAGATGAAGTTGAAAAGGGAAAGATATGTATTCACAAAGTTCACCCGGATCAAAACATTACGGATCCACTCACAAAGCTCCTTGAAAAGGCAAAGCATGAAGGTAATACTTGTGCCATGGGACTTCGATATTCTAGTGACTGGATTTGATCTTTTAATTTTGTATTTGGATATTAGAACCTTTTCATTACCTGAATGAATTATTTGGTTATAATGTTTCAACTAATGATCCTATTTTGCATGTTTAATCCATGAGTAAATCATTTACTCAAAACGTCCGTAGTCGTTTATACTTATGGGAACAAGTATGAGGGTAAGACTATTATGACTTGGATTGGTGGATATTCATATTGATGAATATAGAGCAAAGGGTTGCTGCCAAGGTTCATAGATATTTATGGGATACAAATATTGGACTGACCTACATCTCAAATATTACTACATAGAATCTTCTTGATTCATCATAAGTAATTTTGAGTAAAGGCGAATATCATTTGGTATCCTCTGACCTGAGGTACATATTGGGTCTTGATATTCACCAAGTATTATACTTTGACTTAGTTCTTCGCTGTTCTGAAACATGGAAGTACATAAGTCTAAATTCAGGTATCGTACGAGGTGATTAGAGACGTATGTAATCAAGATGGAATTTGTCCCTCTTATTCGTTGGGAGTAAGATGTCTAAGTTCTGCTAAAGTTAAATCAATGGAGAATGATCAATCTGTGCCTCTAGGATTTAACATGACATCTGTGACAAAAGGATAGATGATTGATTCACCTAAAACATTTTTGAGTAAGGTACTTGTAGGGGATGATGCTATTGAATGACACTTAGTCATATGTATTAAGGGTAGTATACCGTTGTTAGGCGGTATTTACTGCTTGCATAAATCTTCTATGAATCTTGTGCAAGCGGGAGATTGTTGGATCTTATATGCCCAAGACACATACAAGATTGATGTGGTTAGTACGTTATGATCCAAGTCGGGTCATACCTAATAACAAGCTAGACAAATGCCAATAAATATTTATTTGTTGATATGATCAAGCAAATAAATATTGACACCAATTTAGAAAGGGTTTTCTAAATTATTGCATTTGAAATAGAACAAATTATATGGATATTTTATTCATGAGAAATTATTTGTATTGTTATTTAAATAGGTTAAATAAAAACAAATAAAAGTGTAGTTGAGTTATAAAATTAAAAGAGGTTTAATTTTATAAACTAATGAGTTAATAATGTGTGGTAAAAGTTTTAAAATGGGTGGGAACCTATTCAAAATTTCGACCGCCCCTTTGGTCATCACATTGGGATTCCATGTATTGTTTTAATACAAGACATTAAACACATTCAACACTACACTCAACTTACACTCTCTCTCACACATAAGTGCAACTCTCTTCTCCTCTCTTTCTCCTTGCATTTTCTGCCAAGAAAAAGGATCAAGAAGAAGATTTGGTGTTAACTTCCTAACAAGTTAGGTATGTTTACAAGAGCTTGTGGGTATGCTAGCTTGAGGTCTTCTTCTTTGGACACTTCCATTCAAGAGCATCATCTTCTTCATATATTATCCATCTCTTATCTTCTTGTTCTTAGAAAGGTAGTATTCTAAGAACACCCTATGGTTGCTTTCGTTTTGATAGCATTTGTTTACACATATATGATCCTTGTTCTTGGGGTGTGCCTTCTTGATTATAAAGTGGTTTATTTTCAGGATCTAAAACAAGTTTTATATGTCTTAATATTCGCTACGTTTTTGTTTAAATTGTTAAACAAACTTTGATAAACTTGTAAGAAACCCAACACTTGGTGCCTTGCACTCTATAGCAAAGTGTCCCATTTGGTTACAGTTGTAACAATTCACATTGCTTTTATCCAGCCCAAACTTTCCACTAGATACATTGCTTGGAAACCTCCTTCCGGTTCTCTTGTAAAACTTCTTGGCTCTATGAGTGAGAATAGCCATTTATTGGACTATCTCTATGTACTCTAGGTCATCTGGATGGATACAATCCAAGTATTCAAGAGTGAAGAGAAAGTTGCCACAACTTTCATTTGCATACATAAAGGCTTGAGCAGAGCTTGTCTATTGGAATCGGCTTCCTTAGACATAGCTTTCCCTTGGTGTCTCAGGGAAGGTTGTGAAAACACCCTTTTGTGAGTTGTTAGGATAGCATATGAGATGATGTTAGGGTTTTATACTATTCCTTTCAACCACATTAAGGGCTGAACTTTGTTGATTGTTGGAAGAGCCGCTTGATGGATTTTGCTTGTTCATCTCCATATGGTAGTCACTAAGGATACTATACAGCTCTGTGAGAGTAATGGTAGAGAGGTTTTTAGTTCTCTTAATAGCCACATGGTAGTGAGTCCAATGTCTAGGATGAAAGAACATGAACTTCATCATAATGTTCCTATTCTCAAGGTTTACTCCAACATACATTAGAGTATCCACAATATTAATATATATGAAGTATTATTGAGTCATGGTTTCACCTGTCATGTAGGTGAAGTTCTCAAACTGCTGCTTTAGGTGGTTTTTCTTGTTTTCAATAACTTACTTAATCCTGTCATACATAAGCTTAAGTGCATCCAAGAGCTTCTGAGCAGTTTTGCACTTCTTGAAGCCTCTATACATAGAGTTTGGAAGAGAAAATTAGAGGGAGGTCATGGATTTTTTATCTACATCAATTTCTACTAATCTTTCTTAGAGTACGCAACCATTTCCTTTGGAATCATCCCAACTCTAGTAGTGGCTGAAGAGGTGCTTGGGATGTGAGGTCGTTCAACAAGAGATCTCCACACCCTACTATCTTGAGACTTGATTAATCCTTCCATACGCCATGTATCAAAGTCATCAGGAGTGATCAGTGTAGACTTTGTCATGGTTCTGGTTTCCATATCAGCCTTTGAGATAGCTTTCATTTGAGCTGATAAGTGTTTTATGAAACTGAAGAGATCTAGATGGTGAGATCTTACAATCAAGAGCCTGAGAAGCTCTGATACCAGTTGTAGGACCTTCAATGCAATGATTTTACAGTGTTAGTAGAGTTATAAAACTTAGCAGATCAAAAAAGGGAACCGGTTTATGATGATAAAGAACATAAGTAAAAGAACAGAACAGTAACAAGAATAAGAACACATAAATATGGTTTTTAAGAACAATGTATATCGCTCTCAAGTTCTTACAAGTGTTAAAAAGCTTACATAAAGAATACAAGTACTTGAGATACTTTATACTACATCCTACAACCGGACATACTTAAAAGTCCAGCTGAAAAATACTAATCTAGAAAATAAGATCAATATAGAGTTAAAAGGCAGATTGTCATTTGACTAGTGACTATAACATGTCATAACTCACATTCTTATCTATTACAAAAATGATAAAAGTACATAGTTGAAAAGTTACAGACTCAACACCTTAATCTACAATTAACAAAAGCATGGACTTTTCACCAACTCATGCAAGTTGGTGAGTCATCAAAAATGGCAGCGGAAAGGTGTTTAAGCTTTTCTCAAAAGCATGCTAGAGAATACATGCCTTCTCTATCTTTGAAAAAAGTCAGTCTTGGATTCGGAATACTTTGTCTTTGAAGATTCGAAAGACTTCATTTTTGGCTTCGGAAAAATTAGTCTTTTGGCTTCGATAGATTTGATACTTAGCATAATTCACTAAGTTATATCAAATCTTACGAACTAACTTTCATGTACTTCACATGTGCATGCGGAGAGCTCTTTCGTTGCATCAGCCTCTAAGTGTAGTCCTTACATATGATAAATAGAAAAAAATATTAGTAGTGAAGGTGTAGATTTTCTCCATGTTACCGTAATAATTTTCTTTTTGTCCAAACTAGTAAAAATCTACTTTATTTTTTTTACTAATTTACATTTAAACCTCTAAGGATTTTTTTTTAAAATTCCGTAACACTTTTTGTTCTTGTTTTTTTTAAAAGGTTGATACCTACTCATTTTGTATTTTTTAAAATTTTATATTTAAGCATTCAAGTTATGTCAAATTTACATTTAATCAATTGAAATTTTTAAAATTTTATACTTAAGCATCGAGTTATGTCATATTTACATTTAACCACTTGAAATTTTTATAATTTTATATTTAAGCCTTCGAATTATGTCAAATTTACATTTAATCACATGAAATTTTTTTTAATTTTAATACTTAAGCCTTCAAATATGTTAAATTTTTTGTTAATCAATTTAAAATAAAGCTCTTTAATTATAGTAAAGGTACCATGTATGCATTCACTACTTTTCTTCTCTGTTTTGAGTTATTTATTTTTCATAGTACTTTTTTACACCTTTTTATCCACGTTTTGTACGTAATCTTTTTTTCGGATGGTTAGTACTAAGGTATAAATTATAAGAGTTAAATCTTTCAACTTTTATAACCCCCGCTACATAACGCAGGTCACACCCACTAGTAAAAATATATACTTGTATAGATATAGAAAATTTCAAATAAAACTCAAGACGCTGGTTTATCAAGAAGACGAAAAACAAGCACTTCGAAGATACCTCAGCAGATTAGGGGTGACCCTTTGTGTCTCTTGCGACTCTCAGGGTAGCGACACCATGGACAACCATCCTTTCCTACGCTTTTTTTGCTTCTTCATCATCTTTGTCGCAGAAGGGTCATTCATCGGCTTCTAATTCAAGTGTATACTTTTGGTCAGTGTCCGTTAGGGCATGGCTTTCTGGGCCTCCACAATGACCCTAAAAGGTGGCTTCATCTACACTATCTTCATCGCTTCTCTTTCTCCATCCTGGCAAACCATACTTATTTTAATTTCATCTACGATCTTTGATTCTAAAAGTTAAAAATTAGTTCTTTTTTGTTTCTTAATTTGGTATTTGAAGTTTTAAACACTAAACTAATTCAACGAATGTAGGGCTTTTATGAACGTTTTATTTGCAGAATATTCTAATTCATCCAGAGAATTATAAAGTTGAAGAATAAATATTATATTAGTCCATTTGACTTCATATCTATTTATCTCTTAGTAAAATTCAATTGGCCTTTGTATTGTTATTTGAATTGAGTTTTGGATGATTAAATAAGAAGGAATTTGACTTTTAGTTATTTATTATTTTTTAATTTTTAGTTATGCTTCTATTAGGAATATACGTATAAGTGTGGCTTAAAGTTTCTAGGTGTAAGAGGCGGTACTTAGATTTAGCAGGAACTTTCATTGAAATACTAAATGTATAAGCCTATTTTTTTGTTTTGTTATTTAATTCAAGAGTTGATGAATTTAGTAGTCTCATTCACTATGTTGATTTGTTTCATATATGTTCAGGTAACTTTTAAAGATCCTCAAGAATAATTTAATACAGTTAGTCTTTGAACATTATGGCATCTTCTTGCATTGCACCTAAGACACAATATTCATGATTATTTTGCTGCCTTTTTTACATTGCATTTGGTTAGAGATGACCTTGCATCTGTTTACTTATAGTGGGTCAACTTCGTTTATACTGTTAGAATTGGTCAAATGGATCATCTCAAATGGTCAAACTTTAAGTTAAAGCAGACATGGATTGACGGTTCAAATGGGTCATCTCAAGTTCCTAAATTGCTTGAGGAAGGTACAAGTTGCAAAAATGGAGATTCGTTACATCTTACGAGTTATGTACTTAATTGATTAGTGAATTTTTATAATTAATTTATTATAAAATAACGTTACAAACATTTGAGAACCAAGTATGTATCGTTTTAAAGTCACAAACAAGGATGTTGATAGGGATGCAGGTTTTGGCATATCTAATGTTTTGTTGAAGTTTATGATTCTTCAGGTATGAATTCCTTCTTCCTTTGCTTTTATTTTGCTATTGGTGATCTAAATCAAGGTCTTTGTTTGTGTTTGATGTTAACTAATATTCAAACGTTGTTTTTACAAATAGGTTTGCCTTAGACGTTGACTCTTTTGTTAATAAACAAAGTCTACTTTATCCATAGCAACACACAGATCACAAATCCGTAAAAAAAAACTAAACCCGCTAGATCCGCGACAACACGCGATCTCAAATTTTAGTTTTTATTGTAATTATATACATAAATTAGAACCATAAACAATAAAATGGTTCTTACGGATATGAAAAAGTTAAGCTACAAGTTTTTTTATATTTAAGAAATACAAATAATGAACCCTAAAAGATACATAATTTATTTAATTGATAATGTGATCCGACTAGCCACGTGAGATGGGTGAGGGGTAGTTAGATTGTTAGTCTTTTCTCTTCATTATTGAACCATTACTATATCGACTTTAATCTATCAATAAAGATATAGACAAAACACATGTAGATACAATATGTTATCACTTTCCTATAAAAGGTAACATATAAATTAGTTTTTGTATGTTTTAATCACATTACTAAAATTTCTTTTCAATGTTTATATTTTAACAAAAAGTAAGATAATCACTAGCAATTTTATGTACATATTTTACAAATATCATGCTACAATCAAGAAAAAAAACACAAAAAAGTTGTGATACATATAATCAAACTCGGTGAAATATCTTGAGGTTAAGGATTCGACCTTTGATAGGTTAATGTAAATTACATATGATGTAGATTTAAAAATACGTAGATATATAATGCTTGTTATTTTGTGATAAATAAAAAGTGTGTTATATTTAAGAAAAATGTTTTTATAAATGTAAATTTGATGTAATTTGGATAGGTTATGCTTTAACTTTTCATTATACGAGACTCTATAATATGTAAATGAACTTAATTCTTTTTTAAACAAACTTCTACACTTTGTGATATATAATTTGCTAAATAAAATCCTTTACATGCGTAATGTTTTCAAAGCATCATCACAGCGCATGAGCAAATGATACCATTGTCATGAAATAATCAACGAGAAGATTTCCGCAACAACGTGCTGATTTAAATTCTAATTGGTTTCAAAAGATTAAATTAGGCTCAAAAGAAAACATCTTTTGTAAATGTAAAAAAAAATAGACTTTGTATCAAGATCTTTTAAGGTAAGTTTAGTTTGCCGATGCACATAAACTTGTAACTCAATTTGAAAACTGAGTTTTGAATTTCATTTATGATGTGTGCCTACGTTGGCACCCACGAAGTCCATGCAATTGTATTTCAATTATTATCGATTAGTGGGTTATTGGAGTCTCCATGTTCTGTTAGTTTTTTTTGTAAGCCTATAAAAAGCCATCTTGTTTAGAGTATTAACTATGAATGAAATTATTATGATTTGAATCTGTCTTCTCTAATTTCTTCTGGTCTTCTTCAATCTCTATTCTAAAATTATCCCGATTCCAAGTGTTACATATCATTTGGTATCAGAGCCGTCGTGATCCATGGCTGCTCAAACGCTATCCGACATCAAGTTTCGTCAATGGGTAAATGAATCCTTTGCGAGACTCGAGTGTCGGTTTCAACACATCTTCAATGAGCTTCGTTCGATCCAAACCTCGTCAAAGACCCTCCGATCTCATACACCTCAGCCCACAATTTCTGCCACCAGACCACGTGCCCTGTCACCCACTCTCGCCACAACACCACCGCCTGCCTTGCCCCCATCTAAAAATGTCCCTTCACCAAATTTACCAGCATCATATTCATTCCATGCACAGAACCCAGGCCCAAACAAGTCAACCCAGTCATGTTGGTGGCATCCAAACCAAAGCAACTACCATTACCTCGACTGTGTGCACCACCTTCAAGACAATTCTCGAGTTTAATGGGTCAACTGATAACCATGGGAGTTGTTTTCGTTCTTACATGTTCCGAGCACAACAATTGGAGCTTCTTCATGCCTAACGGGCAGGTGATTGAATGGACGTCAGGAAGACGCGAGTGGCGCCCACCGTGGCGCACCGTTGTTACTGCTCCGAACAACGTTGGAAGATCCGAATGGCGACCGCCGTGGGGATTTACTAAGCACCGTTCGGAATTCGTCCTTGAGGACAAGGAGCGTTTAAGCGGGCGGGATTGATGTGTGCCTACGTTGGCACCCACGAAGTCCATGCAATTGTATTTCAATTATTATCTTTTTATGTTATTTGTTATTTACTTAGATTAGTGGGTTAGTGGAGTCTCCATGTTCTGTTAGTTTCTTTTTCTTTGTAAGCCTATAAAAGGCCATCTTATTTAGAGTATTAACTATGAATGAAATTATTATGATTTGAGTTTGCTTTTTCTAATTTCTTCTGGTCTTCTTCAATCTCTATTCTAAAATTATACCGATTCCAAGTGCTACATATCAATTTATTCTCCAAATTAATTCTAAAATGTGAAGAAAAAAGAATCGAAATTTTTTGGTTCGAGTTTAGGGGCTGAAACTCTAGAAGGTTGAAGAAGTGAACTCTGATCTTGAACTCTCAATGATGGATCTTTGGATCCTAAAGTCTTAGTTAGTAAGTTATGTATGACATATATAGAGATTGAGATATTATATTTTATATAGTTTTGTTATTAATAAATTTGATGTTTATCATGTTTGTTCAATCCAATCATCAAACCCCTAAATCAAAAAAAATAATAAAAAACGACATAAACTGCAAAATTGGCATACAACACACTACTTCTTTAATCTACTCTAAAAAAGTTAACTAGTTTTAAATTTTCAAAAACTTAAACACTAATTATAACTTAATTAAACCAAGTGACATACATGATACATCCAAAGACTATATTCCATGATAGATCTTATTTTTGATGATTCTAGTAAAACATAACAAACTTTAAAGCGCATATCTTGACATCCCTAGAACAATCTTATAAAGTAAAAACAACAAGATTTCATGAAGGGTGAAAACATTGTCCAAATGATTTGGAAACTTCAAGCATTGTTTTTATACCAATAAACACCACTTTTCTTTGGGCCATCATCCGGTTCAACATAAATGCATTCCTTCATTTCTCTCCAAAGTGCCTTTATAATGGGAGTATCATCATAATTGTAATACTCACCTAATATCGGCTTGACAACCTTCATCGCATCGAGTGCATGATAATGTGGAATGCTAGGGAAAAAATGATGAAGAACATGAATACGCGGTAAATCATGAACAAACCAGTTCAAGAACCCGACATCTCTGTCTACTGTGGACAATGCACCTCTAATCCAGTCCCACTCGGTCGAATCATAGTGCGCGAGTGAAGGATGAGTATGCTGCAAATAAGTCAGTACCATCAGCAGACCACACATAACAAAAAATGGAGCCCCATAAAGATATATTGCCCAAATCAAGCCTTTTGTCACCACAACACGATAATATGTGTAAAGGGCCACAAAAATCCCAACATCAGAGAGATATATTAAACCGCGTTCGCTGTCATTGTATATAGGACTTTGGGGATAAAGGTGACTCGCGATCCCTTCATACGTTCGACCAGTATAGTTGAACAATAAGTATGAATTCCATCCAAAAGCGATATTAAACATGATTGTCAAGACCAATCTGATGGGGTTGTTAAGAATTTCAGAGTAAAGGGTATCGGATTTGAGTCTAGGGACATGAATCTCATCATACTCGACGGAGTTTGTGTGGGCATGATGAGTACGGTGACTATACTTCATGGAATAGTATGGAGTGAGGAGTACGCTGTGGATGAAGAAACCAACAGTGTCATCTAGCCATTTATAGCCACTGAAGGCCCCATGGCCGCACTCATGCGCGATGGACCAGAACCCGCCGAGCATAACACCTTGGAAGAACCAATAAAGAGGCCATGCGAAGTATTTTAGGGGTTGAGGGAGACGAGGAATGTAGTTTGATGCGACGTAGTAAAACGCGCATATCAAGAAAATGTCCTGAAAAAGGGCGTAGAATGAGCGTAAAAGTGATAGCTTGAAGCAGTGTGGTGGTATTGCTTTCTTGAGATCACTGTACTCAAATGGAGGTTTTGTGATTGGAACTCGTTTCAAAGCCTTCATGTGATCAGGTGCTGATCCCATGGTGGTAGTGTTGAGTTTGTTTGTCAAAGATCAAAGCTAGTGTCACCTATTTATATATGATGCATGGCTACATCGATGCATATTTTATTACTCTACCGATAGTCAAAACAGTTGTGCAAATTAATCAAGTGTTTTTGAGATAATATATAGAAATATAATGTTTTTGTGTAAGATAGGATTATTCTATAAAAAGAGAAGTGATATACAGAAGAAACAAATCATCTCAAATGTCATCTTAAAGGCAATTTGGGTAAGCTTCAATTATTAT
>BJCO01746709.1:0-14509 GCA_018326465.1 Flaveria floridana | reverse complement strand
TAGTAGGAGTCACATTGTATAGAGAAGGATTCTGAGTGTAGGTTCCCTTTTTAGACTTGTACTTATGTCGCAGCTCTTCCTCTCTCAATTTTAGAATAAAATCATTTATATCCAATGTTTCCAGCACTGCATTATGTCTTAAAGTGGAAACGAATGAATCCCACTTATCAGGTAACCCATCAGCCAAACTCGACACCTTATCTTCCATAGACGTTTTAACCCCATGAGTATGAAGTTCACTCATCAAATGATAGAACGATCGATAATGTCGTCCAGATTCTCATTCCCGATTGACGAGAAGTTATCAAATTCCTTCTTCAAAGCTTTAGCCTTAAGAGACTTAAGCGTTGCATTTCCTTCATAACGTTTCTCTAGAGCCATCCATAACTTCTTGCACTGCTTGTGTTCTGAGAACTGATGGAAAATATCTTTTGGGAAGGACTGTGTCAACAAAGCATAGGCCTTCTTCTCAGCATTGAATGCAACCTTTTACGCCTCATTCAAACCACTTAGATTCAGTGGAATACCGTCAGCTCCAACTGGCATAGTGTAGCTAGTCTCAATTGTGCTCTATAAGTTGGTGTCCACTCCATTCAAATAAATTTCAAACCGTTGCTTCCATTGAGGATATTCGTCAAGTGACAGAAGCTTTGGTGGTTTGTTGTGATTTCCGATCTCATTTTCCAAGAGCAAGAGATTCTGAATTCTGGAGTCCTTCCCGGCTGAGAAAGCAAAGTGTTGTTCGTCCATGATGAATTAAACTAAAAAACTTGACAATCTAACTGACTGATGCATATGAGGAATGCGAATAAGACTCAACCGTGCAATTGAAGTCAATCAGATGATTGAAGTGTGCGACTGAGTTCACACGTGCGATTGAGGTCAATCGTGCGTATGAACCTATGCGTATGAGTTCAGTCGTGCGAATGAAAGATACGACTGAGCTGAACCGAACAAATGAACTTAAACGTGCGAATGAGCAGACGATTGGACCAATCGTGCGACTGAGCTATGCGTATGAAGTTCAGTCGTGCGATTGGATCAATCATGCGATTGAGACGTCTGACTTTGAAATTTTTCAAAATTTTCACTTGATTCGACTAAAAACACAATTTTGTAAACCCTAGTCGGCTAGAACTCGAAAAATACGAACTTTTGAACACATGCACTCGTAAAGATCAAATTTTTAATGCAAACGGAATGGATCTTTAAATTGAAAAACGTTGACTTTTGGAAAAACGTGATTGAATCCACGTAAAATCGAGAGCCAAAGCTCTAATACCACTTGTTAGGACCGAGTACGAACTGGTACTAACCTAATCTACGTGAAACCAGATCAAATAGTGTAGAATCCTATTTGATTGGCGATCCAATCAGGGAGAACGTTAATCTAATCAAAACTAACGATTAGAAAATGTAAAGATTTGATTAGCAATGATCAGGAACGCTGTATGAAGTTGGAAGGGATGACTTTGACGTTCTGGGACGGCTAGGGTTGTGAATTCTCGAAGTGTTGCGTTTTTCCACGAATTAAGTGTTATTTATAGATTACAGTCTTCATTCGTACAACTGAGCCATGAGTATGGCTCAGTCGTGCGACTGAGTCATACGATCCACTCACACGAACGACTGAGCCACACGATTGATTCATTCGTACGACTGAGCCAATCTTATGACTCAATTGTGCGTTTGGTTCAATGACATGGTTCAGTCGTGCGACTGGCCCATTACCATGGTCCAGTTATGCGACTGGATCATAAGCCTTGGTTAAACACATTCCTGAACCTTAATGATACAAAACTATGTCTAACAACTGTAAACCCATATAACATGTTCATATAAGCATGTAATAAACAATAATATAAATAGATATGGCATTCAATAACCAATAATCATTCAATAAAGAGTTTTCATTGCATATATCAAAACATTACATCAGTGTAATCAAAATGAAAGTCATTTACATTTCAGCACACTAGAACTAGAACTAGGCACATGTGTACCAACAAACTTCAGTCACCATAGACGGTAGTATTGTCTGCATGACTTAGTGTACTTCCTCTACTACTGCCTCTTTTACCGAGGCCCTTAGATTCGCACTCTCATCACCACCTTCCTGGTGATGCATCTCGGGCTCTTCACGGGCCCTCTCAGTAGTCTTAGCCTGGTTCCTAGTGACACGTGGTTCAGCACCACGTCCTCCCTGTGCTCCACCCCTAGAGGACTTAGATGATTTACCTCTAGCCATTCTCTAATCACTATAAGATTCAAAGACTAGCATGGTCATTCAAGGAATAGCTCAGTTTATGTTAAGTATAGTAAGGCCCTAATTACAGTGGCCAGTAGTGATTAACCACTATTGGTCCATTGATGATCGACACAGTGCAAATGATGATAAATGATACTCAAATCCCACTGAAATACAATCGAAATAATAATCTATGAAATAGTTTCAATTTAAAACCATTTAAAATCAAACAATAATCAAATAACAAGGCTCAAATATGATAAATGAATGATTCTAGCCAAACAAACACAATAATATGAGTAATACAAAAGTGTATTCTTAATTAGGGTTGTGCAAAACTTGCCACAACCGATTACGAAGTTACATATATATAGAAAGGATAGTTTCGCTGACAGTTTCACTATTTAGTGAAATTGTCATGACCACCAACATAGATCCACCTGGCTACGAAACACAGTTTCGCTGGGTGACTGAAGCCACCTGACTACCAGCGAAGCTATAGTTTCGCTGGTAGTGTCGCTGGGTTAGTGAAACTTTTACAAAAACTAAAACTAATTACTATTTACATACAATAGACAAACTAACATTAAACCTATTACAAATGAACCTAAATAAATAAACTCACTAAGGTGAGTCAAACCTGTACTTGATCTTCAATACTCCCCCTAGGATGGACCTCACCGGCTTGCTCTTGATTTCCATTTAAGCTCCATCCCTGTCTCCCCCTTGACCTTCATCTTCATTGGCTTTCTGTTCTGTTTCTTTGTCAGCTCCAGCCTCTCCAATCACATCATCCTTAGCATGTGCACTTGCTTGTGAAAATTGCTTAGCTAAGTCCTGCACGTCCATTCTCGTTTTATTAGCTTGGATCACTTTTTGAGTAAGCTCCCTGACTTCAGCCCTCACCCCTCTAGCCTTGTTTGCCACTCTTATAAAGAGACTGGCTTTAGATCTGGTCTCAGCTCCGGCTCCTGCTTTAATGTGATTTTCACATAAGATCTTCAAATCTTCATCTCCAAACAAAAAAACTTCCATCAGATCAAATAATCTGATCTCCTTATCCCTTTAATCTGTATCACAGCTTCCCCAATATTGTTGTCGTAGAACCACTTGAGAAAGTCATTCTTGTATATGGGGAAGTGGATTGGACATAGGTACTCGATTTACAGTCTTTGCAGGCTTCAGTTTTAACACAATCTTTCCTTTGCCTATGGCCCAATCCAAGTCCTTCTTGGACCTCCTTCTCTGGGGCTTCATATAGCCAAAAGCTTCAAAGTTATCCTTTAGCCCTTTCTAAATCTCCTTCTCCAACATTATTGCCCTTTCACTAGCATCAGCTTCTATCAGTGGGATCTCAGCTAACATCCTCAAGTCCCATCTAGGAAAGGTCTTGAATGCCTTCCTCTTGTTCAAATAATATATTTTTCCACCCCTCCTCTTAATCATCAATAATTTAAGCTCAACATTTTATTTCCAGCTAATGATTTTCTTATCAGCGTCCTTCTTGTTGGCCTCTTGTATGTTTTGAAACATGGGTGTTATCTCCTCAGACTCCTTCTCTTTCTCAAACTAATCTTGCTGATCTAGCTCAATAATATCACCTTCTGTTGACTCTCGCTGAGCCACATAAGTTACTGGCCTCTCATCTACCTCATAATATTCCGACTCTAAGCTGTAGTCAACCAGTTGCTTATCATCCTCTTCTTCCTCATCAATCAACCTCCTATCAGGCTCTTTTTCTTTCCCTTTATTTCCTTGATTCACATTCACCTCCTTACCAATCAAGTCCTGATCAACATCAAACTGCAGATTTAATTCAGCCTCCGATATTCTCATTCCACCGACATCCACCATTTTCTCTACACCACTCACTTCAGCACCCTCACCAACAACATTAGCAATCTCATTTAAATCAGCATCAACATCCTCTTCACCTATGTCTTTAGACCCAGCTTCATTAGTATCAACATCATGACTAGTGTATGCAGCTCCACTTGGGCCCTCTCCTGTCTTTGATAATGAGCCCCCAACATTGAGGAATTCATACTTTGACATGTTAGTCAGATCGTTCAGCACTTCTTCAGATCTTTGACTAGGCCAGCCAGCCACTGCTTTTACCTTATTCAGCTTTTTGAAAATAGTCTTGATCAATTCTTGGTGTTCTACAACTATTTTCTTCAGTCCCTTAATCACTACATCCTTCTCCTTCTCCCATATCTCCTGATTTACCAGTTTGGTCTTTATCATACTCAGTTCATTTCCCAGATAGGCATTGACATTTCTGATCACGTCTTGATCAAGATCAGACCGAGTATCTTTCCATCCGGCTTGTTCTGTGAAAGCCTACTGTCTATGTTCTGTTCTTCTTTCAGACATATTAGCAGGTTCACTCTCCTCTTCAGCCGGTCTCTTACTCCTCTTCTCCTTCTGAGCTCTCACCTCTTCATCCGCCTTATTAACATCCTCTTCAAAATTATATTCCTTTTCTTTCGTGTATCTTTTCCTCTTCTTAATAGATTCTTCTTGTCTTGCTCTGTTTTCCTCAACATTCTTGTTTTCATATTCAATCACCCTCCTAATGTAGTTCCACCTCTCAGGTGGGTACATATTATCCCATAGATAAGTGATCTTCCTACTGAAATCATGTCTGATTCAAGAGCAATCAGCAAAAATCCTTAGGTTCATCTGTGCCAATCTTTTAATTTCTCCATGTCTTGGCACATTCAGGATTAGACCATCAATCAGCATTTGGATGAATCTTAGGTATAACAACCACTTATCCTTCTTCAGTGCCATGATGTTTTCAGTCATGCAATCAAAGATAAGTTTTGCAATATTGGCCTTCAGACCCCTGCAAAATATAATTATGGCCCTTGCCCAGTGAATGTTCAGCCCTTGTGATCCTCCCTTTCAGTGATCCAGACACATGATAAACACATGGGCTATATATCTCCATTATTTGGATAGAAGAGATTTCTTAGTTTCATTCTTTGAGCCAAATGGGGGCCCTCATACCCAGTACTTCTGAAAGCCTCTAAGACTTGGCTATCAGAAAGCACCACCTCAGGGCCACAATCATCCTTTAGACAAAGTATCCTGGTAATAGTATCAGCTGTGATGACTATGTCTTGACCTTCGATCCTGGCCATAATCCGGTTGGGAACTGATCCAACATCATACTCCGCTGATCTCCAGAAGTCTCTCACGTGAAAATCATAGATGGTAGGCATGTAAGAAATGGCATAGAAAATTGGAGATTACCTCAACCATCTAATACAGTCTCTAAATCCTATGGCTTTTGGATTCCCATCATCAAGCAGAGCCACAATATTGAACTTATCATCAAACTTTAAGTTTGCCATAACAACTGAAAAAGAAATACACAAAGATTAATGAAATGAATATACACAGTGAAATAAAAAAAATAACAAAAAAACAACAAAAAAAATTGGCTAGTTTCGTTGGCAGCGAAACAGTTAGTTTCGCTCGGCGTTGTTTCGCTGTCAAGGAATCATAGATTCACTGAGAGTGAAGCTTAGATTCGCTGAGTCTTAGGCATTGAGTTATGATCATTATGTTTAAATTAGTTTCACTAATAACATATTTAGTAAGTTCGCCTAAGAGAAACTATGTTTCGCTATTAGTTTCGCTCATAATTAAACGCAGGAATCCAAGCTGGCGAATCTATAGTTTTGCTGAAAGTGTCCTAGCATAACTATCAATTGTACTTTGATAACACAACTTTACAATCTCCTCAAAACTGTGAACTTTCATTCAGTTTTCCTGAAGCATCTCGCAGTTTCGCTAGACGAAACTGTGACTCTTTAGCTTCAGCGAATCAAAATCAGAAGCTCTTTCAGCTGACAATCAACCAATTAAAGTAAACACCAAGGTCGCCCAACACACCTCTCACATAACCATGGTTAATTTTAGCTGAAAAGAGCAATGATGTGATTTTTGCTAAAAGAGACCGAGAGAAACTAGGTTTTTCTATTTTTGCACATATGAGTTTTGAAACCCGACATACGCTATATATACCACCTAGTTTTGCTGGGAGCGAAACCATAGTTTCGACCTAGTAAAAAGATTGCTCCTGAATGAACGTGACTGCTGGTGAAAGTGTAGTTTTGCTTGGTGAAACTATAGTTTCGCCCATAGTTTCACCTTTTTTTTGTAATGTATATATATATTATGAAAAAGCAAACATTTATGAAGGATAAAATCCTCACCCTATAGTTCCAACTTAAAAAAAACAAACCGATAACTAAATGATTATACTATGAAAGATAAAATAAAATGAAATAAAATATCGAAAGGTTATAGTTTGCATCTTTTTCTCGAAGTTTTTATGAGAATCGGGTCTTCGCGAGATTGTTGATATGTTTGTCCTTTTAAACCCATGCCTTATTCTTTTCAAGAATGACCTGCAATTGATTTTATTATGTTTTAGATTTAATTAAAGAATCTCAGATAACTTGGTTCCCCTCAGACATTTGGCAAAGAACTTATTCCATCATCAAGGTTTATTGAGAGTAATCATTGATTTTGCTTGAGTAGTTCATAATTGACACAGATGCATGCATATGATAGCACGATCTTTTGACGAGACATAATAATCTACAGACACAATGATGATATCCCCATGTCAATACCTCCGTATAACAGAGGAGATGTACATCTTACTCCAAAAGATGAGAGCTTCAGGTCAATGCTTCCGCATAGCAGAGAAAATCATCTTAACGTGTTGATGAGAGCTTCAGGTCAATGCTTTCGCATAGCAAAGAAGATCATCACTCCAGGTCAATGCTCACGCATAGCAGAGAAGATAGACATGCATTGTATAATACATAATATGCAAATTGGGCTAAGAGATATTAGACCCAACACGGACTTAGAACAGACTTAAGACAAAAATCAGCGACTCTCAGCCATGTTTTTGATCGGGACTTGTATCTTTGTGCAGGCCAAAATGTCATGAGAATAATCCTTATTACCGAGTTCTTCATCTTTAGTTTTGCTGCACGATCATTGTTTACTTCGTTTTCTGGCTGAGTCTATCATGCATATCCCAACACAAGCCGTAGACCTCTTTTTAACTTCTTTTTCTTGGGGGTTCCTGAGAAAGCAAAATTGGAAAACACTTTAAAAGTGTATTCTCCCCCTAAATTTCTTTTTACCCTCACGGGGATAGAAATTTATATAGTTTTCCATATAATAAGGTAAAAAATAGAAAATAACATAGAATAAGAAGGAATATGGGTCGCATCCTTGAATCGCACGGTTGAACTAGTCGGCTTGTCCAATTGCATAAGTCTACTGTCCTGCTCTTAGTTCATCAATTTTAAAGAAATGGAAGATTAATTCTCTGCTTTTACTGCTGGAAAGGACTCTCGCATCCATAATCTTTTACTTCTGGAAAGTGAGATCGGGAACCACAACAAACCGCCAAAGCTATTAACGTTGGATGAATACCCACAGTGGAAACAGCGGTTTGAAATCTACCTAAATGGAGTTGACCCAAATCTTTGGACGTCTACTGAGACTTGTTACGTGGTACCAGTAAGTGCTAATGGGGTAAATCTTACTTTGGGAGGAATGAGTTAACCCCAGAAGACTATGCATAATGCTGAAAAGAAAGAATATGCCTAGTTGACTCAGTCCATACCTAAAGACATATTTAATCAGTTTTCTGAGAAAAAGCAGTCTAAGAAGTTATGAGAAGCCTTGGAAAAGAGATACGAAGGCAATGCAACTTTGAAAGCACTGAAGGCAAAAGCTCTTAAAAAGGAATTCGACAATTTCTCACCTATTGGAAAAGAGAGCTTGGATGATATCATCGACAGATTCTATCATCTGATGGGTGAGTTGCACACTCATGGCGTGACCACATCCATGGAAGATAAAGTCTCTAGCTTTGCTGATGGTTTGCCAGACAAATAGGATCCATTTGTGTCTAATTTGAGGCAAAATGACATTCTTGCCACTTTAGACATAAATGATTTCATTCTGAAGTTAAGGGAGGAAGAGCTGCGTCAGAAATACAAGTCAAAGAAACAATCATATGCTCAAAATTATGCACTCTACAACTCAGTTCCAACCCCTTCCACATCAGGCGCACTGCTTCAAACGGCGTTTGTGTCTAATTCTTCTGCACCTTCTCAAAGCAACTCATCAGGAACCGAAACGTCAGGGTCAACTAGCACCCAATATATTGTTACTGAGGAAAATACTACCAAGCTAAAGACCGAGAATCTCAGAAATGTCACCGTGGAAGTTGCTAAAGAACATATGGATCTTCTAGTTGTCGTTGTCCAATTTTATGATGGGTTAGTTACTGGTAAGATTAGGAACTGTCATCTTGCTGATGAAGACAATGAGCAAGTTGATGAAACTGAGCTGGAACGGATGGATATTATATGGGCATTGGCTAGTGCTGTTAGAAGAGCCAAAAAGTTTGTCAAGAAGACAGGGCAAAATCTGGTTGCAACGAAAGACACTACATTTGGATTCGACAAAACCAAGGCCACGTGCTTCAATTATGGAGACAAGGGGCACTTCAATCGTGAGTGCACAAGGCCAAAGAAGATTGGGCATGAAATCCTTTTCCCACGTTCAACCGTCAAGACAAGGAGAAGGTTGGAACATCTTCAAGTAAAGATTAATGTTTTTGTTACACAAGGTGATGAAGGACAAGACTGGTCCTTCTGATTCGTATTCGAGGGTGAATCCAATGTTGTATTTGTTGATACCTTGGATGATGGATCTGCAAGTGAGGGAGACATCATAGCTGATTAAGCAAGTTCAGATATAGAAGAAGCTAGGGATGTCGTTGATCACTTGGTTGAAGAAGAGTTAAGTGCTGCAAATTCAGAATCTCAAGTCACTGAAGAATTTGAAACTGCACTTATGGCTGATTCGTCTAGTTCTACACAGGTATATTCTAAAGACGAATTATTTGATAAACATGCTTGTTCTAAATGTGATATATTTAGGGAAAGCACTGATTTAAAGTTTGCTAGGTTATTAGAACACAATGATAATCTATTAAATAATTTAGCTCTGCACTGAACCAAACTGTGTGTTTAAAAAAAATTAGTGCAGCTTCAAAGAAAAGATAGAACTGTTAGGTAAACAACTAAGGGAAACCGAGGTTGTTGCTTTAAATCAATCTAATGATATTAAGTTCTATTTAAACTCTTTAGAAGAAACCAAAAAGGAGAAATCAGTTTTGCGAGTAGAAGTTGAATCCTTAAAACAAAAACTACACAGTTTGGCTAGTTCTTCACATATAGTACAAAACTTAGTGAAAGAACGAAATTGCGGGGAAGGTCTGGGTTATAAAGTAGAACCGCCACCACATGCTATCCTTTTGAACACTAAATGTAAACCAATCAATAATAACCCAGTAAGGATCATGTGGTGTCTACTCCTCTGGTCAGTGATCCAGATTCTATGGGTAAAACCGTGAAGTGTGTCACTGAACAGAAGAATACTACTTTGAGATCAACAGATAAGATGCCTATTGAAGACTTGACTGATAACATTGAGAAAGTTAACTTAGGGTCAGGTTCAAAACGTCTATTTCAGAACCTAAACAATCTAAGTCAACAAACCATAAACCAGCAAGTCATCAAAATCAAAATAAAATGAAGTCAAAAGATGTTGCAAATGTCAAAACAATTAATTTTGTTAAAGAAGGAGAAACATCTAAAAGTGAAAAGAAACTACCCAGCCCCCGACCAAACTCAGGCCCTCGTCAATGCTTCCCTCACACTATCGAAGGGAGATCCTGCTATAGTTATGGAAAAAGAGGACATATCTCTCCAGATTGTCCTTACTATCAGACACCTAAAAAGAAAATAGAACTTTTTGATAATGAAAAACTAAAATTTTCTAAAAACAGAACTAATACTCCTTTAAAACACCAAAGTCAACACAGACAAGCTAATAGCAAAGCTGTGTCACCTAAAGTTAAATCAAGGATTATTAGTGAACCTAAAGTTCAAACCATAAGCCAGTCGTCAGTTTGTTCTGTGAAAGAAACATCAAGTTTTGTGTCTGATAGTGAAGATAAGAAAGAGAAAGATGTGCCCTCATCCTCTAAATGTAGTGGGTTAAGTTCATGATGTGTGATACCTCTGGGACACCCAAGCCAGTTAAGGCTTGGGTCCCAAACCTAAACTAATCATTTCCATTGTATGTGCAGGGTGTTCGCTACCCCGCTATCACTAATACCTGTATTATTGATAGTGGGGCGTCCAGGCACATGACCGGGAATTCGTCCCTCCTTTTCAACGTCAAGAAAATTAAAGGGGGACACGTGTCTTTCGCTGGGAATAAAGGAGGTTACATCACAACGCAAGGCGAAGTGGGAAACGAGAAAGTGAAGTTTGACAAGGTCAACTATGCTCAGCAACAAAAGAACAACTTGCTTTCTGTCTCTCAAATCTGTTATAAGGGATTAAAGGTTGTGTTTGACAACAAGAGGTTCTACATACTGAAGAAGGAGTATGTCATCCTGGAGGAGCAAGTTCTAACGTCGGCTTCAAGATATAACGACCTCTATGTCTTGCACCTATCAAAAGGGTCCACAACTGAGTCTATAGCTCAGTGCTTCTTGTCAAAAGCAACAGAAAGAGATTCAGTCTCCTGGCACTGGAGAATGGGACACATCAATCCCAGGAAGATGAACCATCTAGTTCAGAATGATCTGGTATATGGTGTTGCAGTCAAGAATTTTTAGCTTCTAGACTTCTGTGTCGCCTGCAAGAAAGGGAAACAGACCAAGAAGTCTCACAAAGTAAAGAAAGTCAATTTTATCAACATTCCTCTGGAGCTTCTACACATGGATCTGTTTGGCCCATTGAGCACAAAAAGCATAGTCAGGGATTCGTACTGCTTTGTGGTGACGGATGATTACTCAAGATTCTCTTGGGTGATGTTTCTAAAAGCTAAATCAGAGACATTTGAATCATTCAAACATCTTGTTACCACATTGGCGTCTCTCTACAAGCTTAAAGTAAGAAGGATTTGATCAGACAACGGGACAGAGTTAAAAAATCAGTGGATGGAGGCCTTCTGTTGAGGGATGGGAATTGTTCATCAGTTTACCTCTGCCTACACTCCACAAATGAATGGTGTTGCTGAAAGGAAGAATCGAGCTTGATAGAGACAGCAAGGACTATGCTAGCTGACTCCAAACTGCCTGTTCAATTCTGGAACGAGGTAGTAGCTAATGCTTGCTACACTCTAAATCGGGTCTTGGTAGTCAAACATCATGGAAAAACTTGTTATGAGTTGCTCCAACAACGGAAACCCAATTTAGAGAATCTGGAACCATTTGGTGCACCTTGCATGCTGCTAAAGAAGAATCATATTGGGAAGTTCTGCGAGAAGGCAGAAGAAGGTATCTTCCTTGGATACAGTATACCAGATAAACGGGTTTACAATAACTCAACTGGTCAGGTAGAAGTGTGGTGCAATGTTGATGTTCAAAGATACACCACCCCCCTAACAGGAAAAGGACCTTCCTTTTTCTTCAACTATGATGGATTTTTCAAATCCTTCAATCTACCTCCTTCTCATTTTGATGATGACTTAGCTGCACGAATGATGTACGATGCTATGAATGCTCCCACACTAGACTCGACATCATTTGTTCCATTAGATGATACTTCTAGCCCTTCAGGGGGAGAGCTTAAGGTAAGTGATTCTTCCTCTGATGATGAAGCAGTTGACACCACAAATGTGGAACATGAAGAATAGGTTCCTACTACCGAGAGAACTCCAACCTCTGATCATGATGCAGCATACACTACTAGTTCAGCATCTGGATACTGAAGTCACAGTACCTACCACTCCAGGAACTCAAGTTAATGTACATCATCCCCTAGACAACATAATAGGGGATATTCGATCGGGAGTTCAAGCACAAAATCAGCTATACTCAGCTGATTGTGCTGCAGTCATGGAAAAGGGATACTTACACGACGGTGCTTATCGATGCTTTGTTTCTCAAGTTGAGCCAAAGCATGCCAGCGAGGCTTTAAAAGATGAAGCATGGGTAAGTGCTATGCAAGAAGAACGCATTCAGTTCAAGAAGTTAGGAGTCTAGACACTTGTGGACACACCAAAAGGTGCAAAGGTGATAGGCACTAAATTGGTTCTTCGGTGTAAGAAAGATGACCAAGGGGTCATAATCAGGAACAAGGCTCGGCTTGTCGTTCAAGGGTTTAGACAAGTCGAAGGCATTGACTACAATGAAGTGTTTGCACCTATGGCAAGGATGGAAGCTATTCGTATCTACTTAGCTTATGCATCCTACATGCAGATTAAAGTCTATCAACTGGATGTGAAAAGTGCATTCCTTCATGGTGAAATCCAGGAAACAGTGTTCGTCAGTCAACCCAAAGGATTTGAGGATCCTTATCATCAGGATAGAGTGTATAAACTGGACAAGGCTTTGTACGGGCTACATCAAGCCCCTCGAGTCTGGTACGAGAAATTGTCTACAAATCTACTAAAACATGGCTTTCGCAGAGGGGTTATTGACTGCACACTGTTCATCAAAGAAAAGGACCATGATTTACTACTGGTGCAGATATACATGGATGACATAATCTTCGGTTCTAAGAACGAAGCATTGTGTAAAGAATTTGAGTCTGTGATGAAAGCTGAATTTGAAATGAGCGCCATAGGAGAAATGAAGTTCTTTCTCGGTTTACAAGTAGATCAGACACCAAATGGTATCTTCCTGCATCAGACCAAATATGTAGGAGATATCCTTAGTCGGTTTGACATGGAGAATGCAACGGTTTATGGGACTCCACTTGCCACGAACCATGATGTGGCACCCGACGAAAATGATGATCTGGTCGATGCCACCATGTATCGAGGAATCATCAGATCTCTCATGTACCTCACAGCTTCTCGTCCTGATATTATGTATGCCACGTGTCTCTGTTCCATATATCAGGCAAAACCTAAAGTAAATCACCTAATTGGGGTAAAATGGATTTTTCATTATCTGAAGGGTACTCCAACACTTGGGTCCTCATGATGATGACTTTGAGCTTACAGCGTATAGTGACTCGGATTACGGTGGTTGCAAGATGAACTACAAGTCAACATCAGCGGGATGTCCGTTCTTTGGAAGACGTTTAGTCACCTGGCAGTGTAAGAAGCAGACGTTGGTAGCTCTATAGACATGCGAAGCCGAATACGTTGCCGCTGCAAGTTGATGTTCTCAAATTATCTGGATTCAACAGCAAATGTGAGACTACAGTTTGCAATTTTCTAACACCCCTATTTATGTTGATAATTCTACAGCAATTGCTGTCACTAAAAATCCAGTCCAACACCCAAAGGCAAAACACATTGGTATTAAACATCACTTTATACGTGACTGTTTTGAAAAGCAATTAATCTATGTTGTTAAAATTAATACAGATTTTCAACGCGCCGACCACTACACGAAAGCATATGATAAACCTCGGTTTTTATATCTCTTAAAGGTCAATGGCATCAAAAAGAAAAGTGATGTGATTCAAGAAGAATCTAGTTTTTAGTCCGTCTTTATGTTTTATTTTTGTTTTTATTTTTCTTTATTTTATTTTCCTGTCTTTAAAAAATCCAAAAAACACAAAAGATTTTTGGTTTTCAAATTTTAGGGGGAGAATAGGTTTAGTTTTAGTAGTTAGTATTTAAATTACTCGAAAAAAATGAGGGTGAGCAGAAAAGCTGAAAAGCAAAGAAATCAAATCTGTGAGATTGATTCAAAACTATAGAATATGATAGTATACAAGGAACTAATTGTTTGGGACATCAAAAGGACTTAAAGGTTCAGAATGTTACATTAAAACTACAAGTCTGAGAAGGATAAGCCAAATAAAGGAAAAATGATAGTGAACTAGTCTGTTACTGAGGTTGCATAGAGAAAATAGGCCTAGAGGTTGCTAGTTCATTATATGATGTGTCGGTAGATTCAGCACAATAGACAAGTAGACCTCATTGGTGAAAATAGCTGTGGGCTTCTACCTTATCCCTGGTTAACACAATCAATGCATTTCCAATAAGGGGAGACGAGCAAATTAAACGCCACAAATGTGTGTGGATGACCATAAAATGAGCAAAGCACAAGAAAAAAATATGTGTTAAACACAATCAAACTAATGACTATTGTTGTTGGTGCATAATGTGTAAAAGAAAAGTGCTCAAACAAGAAGATAGGTTGTGTGCCTCTCTGCTGTGTGATGGCACTGA
>BJCO01746638.1:0-12478 GCA_018326465.1 Flaveria floridana | reverse complement strand
TTCTCGGTCTTCAGCTTGGTAGGGTTGGAATCAGGAACTATGTATTGGGTTCCAGATGAACCTGACGCTTCGCTTCCTGAGGAACTGCTTTGGGAAGGAACAGATGAATTAGACACAAATGTTATTTGTAGCGGTGCCCCTGATGATGCTGGAGTAGGAACCGAGTTGTATAGTGAAGGATTCTGAGCGTTGGATCCTTTCTTAGACTTGTATTTCAGCCATAGTTCCTCCTCCCTTAACTTCAAGATGAAGTCATTTATGTCTAATGTAGCAAGAGTGTCATTTTGTCTCAGATTAGACACAAATGGATCCTATTTGTCTGGCAGACCATCAGCAAAACTAGAAACTTTGTCTTCCATAGATGTAGTCACTCCATGAGTATGGAGTTCACTCATCAGATGATAAAACCGATCAATGATATCATCTAAGCTCTCATTTCCTATTGGTGAGAAATTATCTAACTCTTTTTTGAGAGCTTTAGCCTTCAGCGCCTTCAGGGTTGCATTACCATCATATCTCTTTTCTAACGCCTCCCAAAGCTTCTTCGACTGCTTGTTTTTAGAGAATTGATCGAATATGTCTTTAGGTATCAATTGAGTCAACAGTGCATACGCTTTCTTTTCAGCGTTATGTAGAACTTTCTGAGCTTCATTCATACCTCCCAAAGTCAACTTCACCCTATTAGCACTGACTGGTACAGTATAACCAGTCTCTATAGACGTCCAAAGATTGGGGTGAACTCCATTAAAGTAGAACTCAAACCGCTGTTTCCACTGAGGATACTCATCCAACGTCAACAACTTCGACGGTTTGTTGTGATTCCCATTCTCATTCTCCAGAAGAAGAAGATTCTAGATACGTGAATCTTTACCGGTAGTAAAAGCAGCAAACTGGTCTTCCATTGCTTAAAACTTGACAAACTTGAGAAAGGACAAATTCAAACGTGTGATTGAACAAGGAACTTGGTCAATTGTGTGATTGAAGGAAGCGAATGACTTCAATCATGCGATTGGATTCAGTCATGCGAATGAAGAGTACGATTGAGGTCAACCGACTGGAATAGCTTAACCGTGCGAATGAACGATGCGAATGAGTCTAGTCGTGCGATTGAACTATGCGAATGAGATTCAGTCGTGCGATTAATCTAATCGTGCGACTGAGGCAGCTGTGGTTTGAAAATGTCAAATTTTGAACACTTTGACACGAAATACGAATTTTTCACGAACCATGATCTGCCATATGTTGAATAATCAAAACTTAACACTTGCACTCGTCAAAAACACGTTTTTGAAGCAAAAAGTGAATCTTTGGATTGAAAACGTTAAGTTTAACACCAAAACTAATCGAAACCACGCAAAATCACGAGCCAAAGCTCTGATACCACTTGTTAGGACAATTTTCGTACAGAGTACTAACGGATTCTGCATGAGACCAGATCAAATAGCGCGGAATTCTATTTGATTGGCGATCCAATCAGCGAGAACGAACAACCTGATCGATCTAATGATTAAGCAAACTTTAAGAACGAGTTGGAATCGATCAGGAGCGAACTATGAACTTGGATGGACGACTTAGGACGCTCTGGACGGCTAGGGTATGATAGTATTCGAAGTATTCTATTTTTCCACAAATTATGTGGTATTTATAGGTTTTCAATATCCATTCGTACAACTGAACCATTAGCATGGTTCAGTTGTGCGACTGACTCATGCGTCTAACTCATACGCACGACTAAAGGTTCAGTCGTGCGACTGAGTCAATCTTATGTCTCAGTCATACGCTGATCCAGTCTCCTGGTTCAGTCGTGCGACTGGTCCATAAGTATGGTTCATTCGTGCGTATGGTCCATAAGTATGGTCCATTAGCATGAATAACCACTTGACTAAGTTGAACACACTTCTAAATCATTATTGACTCAGAACTATGTACAACAACCTCAAACCTATATTTAATGTTCATAAATATAAGTAATACCAATTACAATACAATATGATATAAACAAAGACAATTAAACATCAAAAGCATATCATATTTCATTAAACATTTTCATTACATATGTGTAAGAAATGAAAGACATTTACATTGAAGCACATAAACTAGGAACAATGTATCAACAACCATAACCTGTTTGTTTCGCCCAGCAATGGCACACAGATGCTAGTTTTGCTGGATAGTTTCGCCTGAAACTAGTTGAACTTTCGTTTAGTGATTTGTTTGTCTTTAAGTCAGAACTATGGGGTGAGGAAGTTATTTTTAACAAATGTTTGTATAAACATAAAACTTATATTAAAAAAAGGCGAAACTATTGGTGAAACTATAATTTCGCCTAGCGAAATTATACATTCGCCAGCAGTCACGCTCAACTGTGAGCATCTCTCCTACATTGGCGACACTATAGTTTCGCCACCAGCGAAACTAGGTGGTATATTATGCACAGTATGAGATTCGAGTCTCATAAGTGTGAATTTGGTTTTAACCTAGTTTCTCTCGGCATATGTTGTGAAAATCTTGCATTGATCTTGTTTGTTGAAATAAATGGATGATTTATGATTAGGTTTGTTAGCGACCTTGTACTTAGCTCTAATCGGTTTGATTTTGGTTAAATAATCGGCTGAATTTGATTCGCTGAAGTTAAAAAGTCACAGTTTCGTTCAGCAAAACTGCGAGATACTTCAGTGAATCTGAACAAAAGTTCATAGTTTCGAGCGAAACTGTAACGTTGTGCTGTCCAAGCACAAGTGATAATTTCGCTAGGAAAATTTCAGCGAAACTATAGATTCGCCCTGTATGGATTTCTAAGTTTAAACTTAAGTGAAACTAATAGCAAAATATAGTTTCTCTTAGGTGAAATTACAAAATTAGTTGTCAGCGAAACTGATTAATAACTAATACACATAACTCAATGCCTTAGACTCAGCAAAATATCGTGGCACTTCTGGATGATGGGTATCCTAAAGCTGTGGGATTTAGAGACTGTATCAGATGGCTAATGCAATTTCCTATATATTATGCCATTTCACATATGCCTGTCTCTTTTGTCAAAGGAATGGAGATATATAGCCCATATATTTATTACATGTCTGGATCATAGAAAGAGAGGATTAGACGGGCTGAATATACATTAGGCCAGGGCCATGATCATCTTCTGTAAAGTTCAAAAGGCAAACATATCATAACTGATTTTTGATTGTATGACTGAGAATATAATGGCCCTAAAGAAAGACAAGTGGTTGTTATACCTGAGGTCAATCCAGATGTTGAATGATGATGTAATTCCAAATATGCCAAGACACGCTGAAATCAAAAGACTGGCACAAATGAATATGATGATATTTGTTTACTATTCTACAGTTAGACATGATTTCAGTGGAAAGATCACTCATCTGTGGGAAAACATGTATCCAGCGGAAAGGTAGAATTACATTAGAAGGCTGATTGAGACTGAAAACAAGAATGCTGAGGAAAATAGAGAAAAGAGAGAAGAAGCAATAAAGAGGAGGAAAATGTATGCAAAAGAAAAGGAGTATGATTTTGAAAAAGAAGTTGATGAGGTGGCTGAGGAGGTCAGAGTACAGAAAGAAAAGAGGAGTAAGAGAAGGGCTGAGGAAAGTGAACCTTCAAACCTGTGTGAAAGGAGAACAAAGCATAAGCAGCAGGCATTCTCAGAACAACCTGGTAGGAAAGATGCCAGATCTGAGCTGGATCAAGATGTGATCAGGAATGTCAGTGCTTCAGTGGCAAATGAGCTGAGAATGATCAAGACAAAGTTGATAAATCATGAGATTAGGGAGAAGGCAAAGGATGTGGTCATTGAAGGATTGAAGAAAATGGTATTGGATCAACGGATTTTAATAAAGACAGTGTTTAAAGAGCTAAATGAACCAAAAGCCGCGGCGGGCCTGCCAAATCAAAGATCTGAAGCTGAGTTGAAGGATCTTACTAATACCTCAAAGTATGAGTTCCTAAATGTTGGAGGATCATCAATGGTAGGAGAGGGCCCGAGTAGAGCTGCAAATACAATGTTTGATGTTGACACAAGTGAAGCTGGTGTTGATGATGTGGGTGAAGGTACTGGTGTCACATGTTGGCGAAAGCGTGAAAAGCTTGGATGTAACCCTTTGGCTAAAAACACATTGATTATAAATAAACAAGTATAACAACAATTAAAGACATAAAAAACAAAACATTATATAATTAAGTCAGTCTTAAGGTTACATACTTTTTACAAAATTTGTCTAAGCAAAGACTATTACATGTAACCTAATCATAACATCTTTAACTGATTCATATTTCTTCAGTAGTAGTGGATGTGTGCATACACCATTATACTATGCTCGAATATGTTAACAGTTAATTTTACACACGTCTTCCTAATCACTTCGCCCCAACCGTTGTACACATCGAATGTGAATAAAACACTTTAGTCATTTTATTCTCCTGAAAAAGCATACTAAAACTGCCAACATAATGTTGGTGAGAAACATAGGTTTAATAACCAAACAAAACATATTGATGCAACATAAATAACATTATAACCAAACCTACTTATAAGTTAGGTGATTTATAACTGTCACAATACAAATCACAAAAATCAGATAATATAGCATCATAACACTCATCCTGTTGGTGCAAGAAATATTTTCCTAAGTAGCGCTGCCAATATTATCAGACGGTTCCTCATCCGAATTAATGGTTGTGACTTACGGTAATATGACAGTTTATCTCAAAAAGTCTTATTTATTTCCATCAAACACAAAATAGTATGCTTTTCCCCTAAAACTCATAATATAGAAAACGGGGCTATGAATCTCACCTCAATTCCACCGATAACCTATAAAATTAATTATAAGTTAGGAACATATATCTTTAAAATTTTCAGCACCTTAGTCAAAATTTTAAAAGAGTAACTGTGGTTACTCAAAATTTCCAAAAGTTTAACACCAACATCATCTAAAAATATCAATAATCATATAAAAATCCCAACTATTATCTAAGTTCAGATATTTTTCTAGATTTAATACAAACTTATCATAAATAGAAAAAATAGCTAATTTTATCATAAAATTCCCAAATTTTTCCAGAATGTTTATTTTGTAGTTTATTATATCCCATAAATTTCCTGGTTTATAATTCTTAATAAATATATGGGAATAATGTGCATGCATGCATTTTTACATATGCATTTATGTGTGTGTATGTATGTATATATATATATATATACACACACACACTATACATACATACATACACACACATAAATGCATATGTAAAAATGCATGCATGCACATTATTCTCATAAATATTAATATACTAAACTTATATACATGTAAAATTTTTATCATAAAAATTATCTTATTAAAGTTATGGCATGAAAATATTTTCATATGAAAAGATTCATAGAAATATATATATATATATGTATATATATATATATATATGGTAATGGTTTACTTAAATATATATATATATATATATATGCATGCATATGTAAATACTACATGCATATGTAAATACTGCATGCATGTATAGCATACATACACATAATATATATATGTGTAAGGCATAGTAATGTAATAAACAATAACTTTAAACATTTTCTAACCTGGAGTTTTAGGGTTGTCACATTCTCCCCCCGTAAAAAGAATTTCGTCCCGAAATTCCTTGATGGTTGCCTTCCATTCGGGAGAGGGTTCTAGCCTTGTGACAGTTCTGATCTTAACTCTTGAAATAGATAAGAATATCTTTTCATGATTTCATCTTCCTTTTCACATGTGAATTTGGGTCCTCTTTTTAAATTCCATCTTACCTTTACCAATGGGATCTTACTTCTTTTTAAACTTTTTACTTCCTTATCTGTAATAGCTACTGGTTCTTCTATCAAGTGAAATTTCTTATCTATTTTGACTTCTTGTATTGGAACTCTTAATGTTTCATCTATTAGACACCTCTTTAAATTAGATGCATGAAATGTATTGTGTATCTCACTTAGTTCCTGTGGTAAATCTAACTTGTAAGCTATAGAACCTTTCAATTTTCTTAAAAGGGCCAAAATATCTAGGGTTTAACTTATTTCTTTTCCCAAATAAGATAATTCCATTAGATGGTGATACCTTTAGATACACCTTATCTTCTATCTGAAATTCTAAAGGTTTCCTTATTTTGTCAGTATAACTCTTTTGTCTATCACGTGCTGCCTTTAATCTGTTCATAATTTTACAAATCTTATCAGTTGTTTCCTGTATAAGTTCTGGACCTGTGAGTTATCTATCTCCTATCTCATTCCAACATAGAGGTGATCAATACTTTCTTCCGTACAGGGCTTCAAACGGAGCTACTCCAATACTAGAGTGATAACTGTTATTGTATGAAAATTCAATTAAGGGTAAGTATGAATCCTAGTTACCATCAAAATCTACTGCACAAGCTCGTAACATATCTTCCAGTGTTTGTATTGATCTTTTACTTTGTCCATCTGTTTGGGGATGATAAGCTTACTCATATTTACTTGAGTTCCTAAGGCTTTTTGTAATGTCTGCCAGAATCTTGAAGAAAATCTACTATCTTTGTCAGATATTATTGATATAGGTATTCCATGTCTAGACACAATTTCTTTCATGTAAATTTTTGCTAAATTATCCATCTTATAATCTTCTCTTATTGCTAAGAAATAAGCTGACTTAGTTAGCCTGTCTACTATATCCCATATTGTGTCATACTTATTTGTGGTTCTAGGAAAATTAGTTACAAAATCCATAGTGATCTGATCCCATTTCTATTCTGGGATTTCTGGTTGTTGTAAACATCCTGAATGTTTCTGGTATTCGGTTTTAACTCTAGAACAAACATCATATCTTTCCACAAACTCAGCAGCAGATTTCTTCATACCTAGCCACCAATATTGTCTTTTCAAGTCTTTGTACGTTTTATTATTTCTTGGGTGTACTGAATATCTAGATTTGTGTGCTTCCTTTAAGATAATTTCCCTTAACATGTTATTGTTAGGGATCCAAATTCTTTCTTTAAGTCTCAAGATTCCATCCTATCTTGCTTCCATTTGCTTTCTTTGTCCTATTACCTCTTTTAGGTCGTCTTTCTGTTGGGCTTCCTGAATTTGATTTAATAAATCTGATCCTATCTCTATCTGTTGGAGTTTTACAAGATAGTCTATATTATTAACATAGTCAAAGTCAACAAAAGTCAACATCATGGTCAAAGTCAACGCAAAAGTCAAACCCGACACATTCGAGACGAATAACCGAGATGAGACGTTGAAGACTTAGATGACTAGGAGTTTTATTGCAATAAATACATTTTGTGTCAACAAAATATATTTAAATATGTTTTAGTCATTTTTATGTTTTATATGTAATGTCTATTAATTAGCCTAAGTCTAGGGGGTTAAATAAAATTAGTGAATATTAGTCTAGACTATAAATAGGTTAATTGTAATTAGGTTTGGTTAATGGTTGAATGAACAGTTGATTGGGGTTTCCACTTTGTACAAAATGATATGCAATCAAGTTAGATCAAATTGGGTTTTTTATTGTGTTCATCTTATTTGATCAAGAAATCTTTATATTATTTGATTTAAGTGTTCAACCTAGACAAACAATTTGGTGTCTGAGCCATTTTGGATCAAATTCATTGAAGATTTAAAGATTATTGAAGTTGTTCATTAGATTTCTAGAGAGAGAAATCAGGGTTTTAGAGAGAGAAAATAGATCTGGTGGGTTTTCTAGAGACAGAAACTAGATCTAAGTTCAAATCTCATCAGATCTACAACAATCTACTACAAACTTGAAGATACACAACATAAATTTCTAATCCACAACACATTTTATACAAGAAATTGAAAGAAAAATTCAGATTTGAAGAAGTTTCTCTCACACACACTAGTGTGTGTTCTTGGTGTTCTTGAGGATCTTCAAATCTTCAAATCATCAAGCTGCAAAATTAACACCCAGCTAAACGAAAGTTCGCATTTTCTAGCAAAAATACCAGCGAAAATGCTGCCCAAATTATCAGCGAATCTAAGAACAAACTTGCGAATTTAATAAATTTTTTTCAGCGGAATTAAAAAAAATCTGTGAAATTAAGAATTGTTTCTGCGAAACTACAAAATTTAACCTGGGAAAAAACATTCTACGAAACTTTTTTTTTTGAAAAAGAGATATTCTTCTTCATTCTTACATCCTAACAAGAACAAACCAGTTTACAATACATGTAAACCAACCTAACAACAGCCACAACCAATATAACCAAACAACCACAGTCTTGCCATCATCATCGCCATCACCTAACCACAACCACCTTCACCACTGTTGTCCTTGTGGTCGAGCACCACCGCAACCACCCCATCTTTACCGACACCAACCACCCCACCTTCCGATCCAACACCTCCAACCTCCAGATAAGCACCGCGGCCGCAGCAGCCACCACCTCCGCCGCAGAACCCTCGAAGAAATTAGCCCCCAAAAGAACCTCCACCATAAACCCGTCACCAGTATATCAACACCAAACCACTATCTTCGCCCGACATCACCTTCACACGACACCCTCACCATAACAGAATCACAGATCAACCACCGTTGACCACCACATCTTCACCATCTCCACCAAAATTAAAAAAACAAACAAAAGAGAAAGAAGAAGAAGAAGGGAGTTGCTCCTTCACCGACAACAACACCATGAAAAACAAACACCACCATCAGGTTAAGGGGTCGAGGGGAGTACGAGGATGCATGTCACTCGCCGGTACTCGCCACCGGTGTCATCGCCGGCCGCCGGCAGCCGGAGTTGAGAAGGGGCTGGATAGAGTGTCTAGCATGTTTGAACTTAAGAAGTGTGGTCTTCAAGTGTTAGGTTATGGTTTTTATTTGATCAATTATTGAAAGTGTTCTCTTCAAAGTGGGCCAGGTAGAAATTAAACAATCTAATTAGGCCTGGGTAATTAATCAAGAAATAAGGCTGGGAGTTAATTTTTTTATTAAAAATCATTGGGCCTCAATATCTATAATTGGATCATATTTTGATCATAGCTTGACCCAGTTGCTAAGATTGTATAAAGTGTCATTTTAAAAAAATATATATTTTTCCCGAGGGAGAATTATTTTACAATTTTTGGGAAAAATATTTTTGGGGCGTTTAATTTTTTAAAATTTTTAACACATTAAAAATAAAATAAAAAATATAATGGATTTTGCAGAACTGTGTAAATCCTTTGAATCTGATAATCTCACAATTGCACAATGTATCAGTTTGATAATTTTGCAGCTTTAAAGAATGAAAGGATGTCCGATTTTGTTGATCGTTTTCTGTTGGTGGCAAGCAATCTGAAGAAGTTTGATTCCCAATTGGGAAATCAAGAACAAGTTCTGAGATTGCTTGATTCCCTCCCATCATAATGGAGCTCACACGGCACGTCGATTAAACGAGATAAATGTTTTCGGGATTACAAACTGATGGAGGTGATCAACAAATTGTAGGAAATTGAATTGGATATCAAACGTTGTGAGTACTATGAAGTGACATATCTAACTCCAAAGATCACTTCAAACTCCAAAGAGAAATCAGAAGAGAGATCAGAATCTGGCACCAATTTCGAAGGTTTACCGAAACCTAGAATTGAAGAGGTACAAGGGGAGCTTAATCAGACATCAATGGGTAAAGGTGGGAGCTGAGTTCAATGATGAAGTTTGTGATGCTGAGAAGGAAGAGGAATGGAAGCGAAATACCAGAGTTTGCAACTGCGACAAGGCTCTTACTGCTGAAAGAGTCATCCTGGATCTTCCATACGAGACAGTTCAGGATATGTGTTCTTCTGCTTGCGAAATTCGTTTATTTGGTATGTATAAAGCTAATAGGTTACTTGTAAACCAAAAGGAATTAACCACCGTAAACACAGAACTTAAAAAGAATGAAGCCAAGTATTTCATAAAATTAAATGAAGCTTTAAAAGAAAATGATCATTTAAAACGAACTCTTCTTGAAAGAAATGTTGAAATTAATCTTTTAAACGAAAGAGTCACCTTGGCTGAATTGAAAACAAGCAAGCTTAAAACAAAGCTTGATAGATGGACCATATCCGGAATGAAACAGGAAGAGCTACTGTGTAAACAAATGGGAGCTAGGATTAAAACGGGAGTGGGTTGTGGTGAAAATCCATACGTCTATCCTCCTCCTAGCACCTATTGTTACTCTCTGATGCCTCAACCTCATCCATCTAATGATTTGATTGAAGTTGCAGATACTAATAGTTTAAATGTAGGTTTAAGCAGCGTTAATCTTAAAGAGGTTGGAGATGTGCAGGATTCTCCTGTAGGTTTAGGATTCCTCAGGCAGGGATCTAATAAGAAGATTAATGACGATTCCACCTCTAGTGTTCCAAAACCAATATCATTTGCTTCTCCAATCTTCTTCAACAAATTCAAAACACGTAACATTCCTTCATTTGTTCCTGTCAGGTTTGTCAACGAAGGAACAGTTGTCGAATCTTCATGCAATCAGAATCCTATAACTGAAGCCGACACAAAAGGATGTGTCAATCAAGATCCGTTGGAGAAAGATCTGTGTATATGAGACTGGATAAGCTCAGATGATGAATCAAACACAGAGGAGCGTGTTGATTCCTCACAGATCAAGATATCTCCTGAAATTGTCATGTCTCAAAAGCTTCTAAAAGCTGAATCAAGACCTATCCGGATCTCATCCCCAACTGCTAAACAAATCAGCAGTTCCTCCAAAACTCAACAGAAGCACTCACCATCTTCAGCTGCTATCAATCAAGCTTGTCACAAATCTACCTCAAAGTGTACCAAGTCACCAGTCATGCAAAAGGGTTCTCGGGAGAATACTCAGATTTCATCTCCTCAAACATCACACTTCAAATCACAGTCCAGTTAAAAATCTACATCGACAAAGCCTCAAAAGGTTCATTTTCCTGATATCCAAAAGAAGAAGCTTTAAGGTTGTCAACAAGCTGCAACAATCTCAAAGGAGGATCCACCCTCTCCTGATGACCACGGGACTACAAAGAACCAAAAGCCTTTCAAGGCTTGTTTTAGATGTGGAAAAGAAGGTCACGTGCTAAAGAAGTGCCCTCAGGTTCAAAGGCAAGTTCCAGATGATAAAGACAACACGGGTTGCTTCTCTATTTCAAGAGGTAAAAAACACACATCTTTGAATCATTGGATGATGAACATTCTATCCAAACCTTTTCATGTGAAGCCGGTTTCACATGATTCAAAGATGAAAATGACCAAATGTTCAAAACCAAATTCTTTTCCTTCTAGTCTTAAACAGAAAATGATTTCCAAATTTAATTCTTTCAAATCCAAATTAATTGAACCGAAAAAAATTTGGCAAATTAAAAAGAAGGATACAGATATCCTCGATATTTTAACAGATTGTTTGTTGAAGCAGGTTACTTCTACCGTTGCAAAAGGAACACCCTGGACTACGATGGTCGGGGTTCCCCTTTCAAACTAATCTGTTTATGAGTGCAGAAACAATTTAGGAGGACAGTTAGTAATCCGGTTTACTGACAGCGATTGTTTCTAATTCAAATTTGAGGCGGAACAAACGGGTTAAGGTCATGGTATTTATCCATAATATGGATTTTTATCTGCACATTCACACTACTCACTTCACAATCACTGCATATTTCTTGATAATTCATTTCTTATCTTCATATCAGTGTAATTTGAAAGACCTTCTTTGGTAAATTTCTATTTTTTGTATAGTTTTAAATATATATATATATATATATATATTATAAAACAACAAAAAAATATATAAAAAAATAATAAAAAAAGAAAAATAAAAAAATAGTTTTGCAAAAATAAAAATTTAGGGGGAGAGTATTATAGTATTATAAAATTTAAATAAAAATGAAAAAGAGAACTGGGAACTTGATTCGAGATGGCTGAGAAATGATTGTATATCATCTTGAAATGCTTGTTCTTGCATGACTTACATTTTAAAATGAGAAATGATAGTAACTGAGCTGTTATCTGATTCGTATCTTATTTTTAATTGCAAATAAAAATAAAAAAAACAAACAGATTCGTTAATGATATGATTGATAGACTCAGCCTGAAGAATAAACTAGACAGCAACATAATGATTTAAATTAAAATATATACTTAAGGATGTTTAGATTTACACAATCATTTTGGCGTCGCAAAAATTGAGTCCTGACAAAAATTGGATTGAGAATTGATCTTTCACCCACCATGATGCAAATCATATAAGCTATATCTTTTTGCCATGTTTAGTGTATTTATGTGTCTTGGGTTTGTGCTAATCTCCTCTGCTGTACGAAAGTACTGATCTGGAGTGATGATCTCCTTTGTTGTACGATGGTACTGACCTGGAGCCCTCATCGGCACATGATTAAATGGTCATCTCCTTTGTTATATGTGAGTATAGACCTGGAGCTCTCACCATTTTGGTCTAAGTTGTGTCAAATCATCTAACG
>BJCO01746594.1:0-20358 GCA_018326465.1 Flaveria floridana | reverse complement strand
TATATATATATATATATATATATATATATATATATATATTATACAAGGTATTTTAATATTTTTAAAACTTGAACTCACTCAGCAACGCTGACTTTTATACATCTTCAGTTGGCAGGTGAATATTGCTCAGAATGGCACGCGGGAAAAGCTCCTCGGCAGGACAAGACTGACAACCGTTCATGATTAATAATTTTGTTGCTTTGTAATGCAGTTAAACAATCTTTTGTAACTAATAACAATTATGGGTGTATTGCTTAGCAACAATTTTTATTAATGAATGGATGACTTTTGATATTAATTCTGCTGCATTGTTTTATGAAATGTATATTATATTTATCTATGATGCGATGAATGATCAACTGTGAGGTGTCTGGGAACGGGGCCTTACAAGTTGGTATCAGAGCCATAGTGTTAGGACCGTGTACGTACGGAGTACTAATGGATTCTCCATGAGACCAGATCAAATAGCGCGGAATTCTATTTGATTGGTGATCCAATCAGTGAGAACGAACAACCTGTTCGATCTAACGATGAAACAAACATTAAGAACGAGTAGGAATCGGTCAGGAACGAACTATGAACATGGATTGGTGACTTAGAACGCTCTGGACGGCTAGGGTATGAAAGTAATCGAAGTGTTATATTTTTTCACGAATTATGTGGTATTTATATGTTTTCAGGGTTCATTCGTGACTGAACCATTAGCATGGTTTAGTCGTGTGACTGGCTCATGCGGTTGACTCATACACACGACTGAAGGTTCAGTCGTGCAACTTAATCAATCTTATGTCTCAATCATACGACTGATCAAGTCACCTGGTTCAGTCGTGCGACTGGTCCATAAGTATGGTTCATTCATGAGTATGGGCCATAAGTATGGTCCATTAATATGAATAACCACATGACTAAGTTGAACACATTTCTAAGTTCTTATTGACTTAGAACTA
This sequence comes from Flaveria floridana, assembly GCA_018326465.1. Taxonomy (NCBI): domain Eukaryota; kingdom Viridiplantae; phylum Streptophyta; class Magnoliopsida; order Asterales; family Asteraceae; genus Flaveria; species Flaveria floridana. The sequence continues at coordinate 19,411 of BJCO01746594.1, read as the reverse complement.
TGTAAAACAACATCAAACATATATATTAAGTTCACACATGTGAATCACATTCAATATAATAATAATATAACATAATCAATCATAAATAAACATCATAATGCATTTCATATATCATTAATATCATCACATTACATCATATTACATCAGTGTAAGACATGAAAGACTTTTACATTTGAGATCATAAACTAGGTACATCAAGATGTATCAACAAACTCCCCATTGGACCTAGTTTAGCCTACTGTCTAACATTCTTCACGTGCTCTTGGAACTTCTTGTACTTCTCTTCTCTTATGACTCCAGTGTGTATCTCAAACGCAAAGCAGAGTCTTATCACGTGTTGAAACTGTAGAGCTTGTAAAATGTCCTGCATATCATAGAATAGTGGCCACTTGTAGAGAGTATAAACATCATCCACAGACAAGTTAGTTAGCCACATAGGGTGAAATACCCAGATATTCTCTATTTTTCCTTCCTTATGCAAAACTATGACTGCTTCTCCCGTCCGCCAGTCATAATACCACCACTTGAAGTGTGGAGCGAAGTCTTGAGGCATCTCCCGTAGTGGAATCTTAGACATTATGCGGTCTTATATATGAACCTCTTAGGTTGTTGAGGCCTGAAGTTGACCCATCTGGTGTGGTATTCCTTCTTCAGCGCTGTCTCGAACCAACCCGACATCTTCCCTGGGTTGGCGTACAAAAGATCTAAACAGGCAAGCCTGTTCAACTCAAAACCAGGAAGAGTCTTCAGATCGTGAGGATATCTGAAGTACTCAATCCCCTTCTCTCTCTTAATAGCGTATACATTCAAGTCCTCAAAATATGCCCAACTTATTATCTTGCCCGACACCTTTTGATGCTTTTTCACTCTGTATAATTTGGTGTAGGCGTTCACTTTTGGAGGCACTCTTTGGGCTTTCATCTCAGACAAACAAGCTGCCCACTCAGCCTTCTTTAGCTCGACATCTACATCCGTAGCTTGGGGTTTCCCTTCCTCTGTCTCTGTTTCCTTTTCAGTCTCATCCAATTTCTTAAAAGTAGCACTACCAAATGTTTCACCCAAGTTAGGGATAACATTGCCCTGTTAGTCAGTGTACTGAGGATACTCTTCCGAAGTGATATCCTCTATCTCAATTTTTTCCACATCTTGCAGCTCCTCATCACTCATAACGTCAACCTCGGGAGCATCTTTGACGAGCTCATCTGGATTGAGTCTAAACATGTCAGTGAGCTGCTCGTCAGTAAGATCATGGATTATCTCTCCCTCCTTAGGAGTGTAGCTCACAGATCGCCTTACGATCCCTTGAAAATCAAGAATCATAGTGAGCTGAGTCTTGATTTGCTGAAGGGGGGTGACGTCATAGTCATCCGTCTGTCGAGCTTCATCTGTTTGATTAAACATTCAAAACACATCACACACAAATCAGTAATCTAGACATTTAAACATTAATAATCATTACTTACATTAATGTAATACATAATTCAAGTACAAAAGTTTTCAAATACAAAGACATCTAATCATTACTTTTTCCTTGTTTGCTTGTTTCTTCAGCTTGAGGAGCTGAGGAAGAGGGTCCTTGATCTTGATTACGCTTCATGATCCTCTCCCGAGCTGATGGATTTGAGGCTGATGCAGATGCATCACCTTCCTGATCATGCCCATCCTCATCATCTCCTTCCTTATCTTTCCCACTTCCTCCTGCTTTAACCGCATCATCATCATCATCTGATTCATCATCAGAAGAATCGTCATCATCATCATCTCCATCATCACCATCACCTTTTATCTTCAAGGGCCCACCCTTCGTCCCTTTCAGTGTTAACATTAGCTTCTTGTTTTTCTTCTCCACCTTCTCGATCCTCTTGACCGATGCCATCAGTAGCTCATTCTATGCAGTAAGGGCACGGTGAGCTCTAGATAACGCTCTCTCGTGAGCAGCGTCCCACTCTGTCAGATGGGTTATCTGTTTGCCCTGAGCAGCATTGACTGCCATCAACTGATTCATCTGGTTAGCTCTCAGATCATCTGTCACGAGTAGCTTGAGCACCAGTCTGTTGAGGCTAGCCAACTGCTCCTCTAACCCAATAATGGGTAGAGAGGCTCCCTGCGGAGGTGTAGCTGAGGTGGAAGGTTCTGGTTTGGGTATGGTAGGTGTGGTGGTGGATGTGGTATAGATGGGAGTAGGGATGAAAGTGGGGTATGGTGGAACTGATGTGGGTATGGTAGGTGTGGTAGTGGGTGTAGTTGATGCTATAGTGGTGGCTGTAGTGGTGGCTGTAGTGGTGGTAGTGGAGGTGGCAGTAGTGGTGGTAGGAATAGTAGCTGTGATGGTGGAAGAGGTAATCAGTACAATCCTTCGCATCATGCCCTTCTTGCCGTGAGGCTGGGTCATTCTCTTCCTCCTTGAGCCCTTGGCAATCTGGGCTCCCCCTGGGCTAATAGGCTGGTCGGGTGTATAAGTGGGATCAGTGATATCAGCATCACCACCCTCTAAACCAGACTGGCATCCCTCAACCGCCTCTTTGCTCCTTTTGGTAGCCACGACTCGGCTACCGACAGTCCTCGTCAGAGGCTCCTTATCAGACTCCTCTTCTTCCTCATCAACCAGGAAGTCCTAGTGGATAGCAGCCTGCTCAGATCCATCGAAAGCAGAAGCACTACTATGTGGAGGTGGTGGAGATGTAGTAGATGTGTATATGGCCCGTGTTAGACTGGGGCCAGCATCTCCACCACCCTGACCATCATCATGGTCGTCATCATCGTCGTCATCGTCAGCAGGAGCCATAATGGGCTTGACATCAGAATAACTGTCGTCATGACGCCACTTCTTTCGTGCTGGCGCCACGTAGTCCTCGTTGGCCAGATGGCCAAAAAGTCTCCTAACCGGGGGCTTCACCTGCTTCCCCCGGTATACCTTCATCCGACCAAACATGGTATCATCCATCACCTCTAAACTCACCGCGTCGTCCTTCTCTTTAGGCAACTCAGGAAGCTTCTCATCTATAATCATCTATGAATCTCGGATACATTCAGAAGCATTCCTTGTCCTTGCCCGCGTCGTCAAGTACGTGAAGAACATGCGGGAGAAACTAAGCGGGTGGTTCAGTACCAGAGCAACGTATGCGTTTGGGATTTGGTTAGACGTCTCGTCGAATCCTCCATGCCTGGAGGCAATGCACTTAAGGATCACATGTGCCAGATACTTAAACAGGGGGCACATGTTGCTCTTGTTTAGCACGTCGGCATTGATGTCGCCAGCATACTTGATCCTTAGGAAGCATCCCCGAACCATTAGGGGATGCAGCTTGGTTGGGTAGGTTTTGTCCTCACCGAGATCCAAGACCCTGCGCAGGTCGTCTTCCCCGATCTCTATATCTTGTCCGAAGATAGAGCTCCGGATATAGTATGGCTCAACTGATCGGTCGACTGAGGCATTCTCCCAGAATGCCTACTGAATAGATCTGTATGGTGTGTAGGGAGTGGAGATGGCCTTGTAGATCCTCTATTTACGTAGAAAGGCAATAATCCCGGTGAACTCAGAAGCGTTCCGAGAAGTAGCATCTAGATGAGCACAAATGTTGTGCATGGTGCTCATCGTCCATCTCTCAGCCATGTTGCTGCAACACAGGAAACATATACGTTAGATCCGTTCATTAGAAATAACAATTGAATTTGAACAGATTGTGACCAACTCATTCAATCGTACGATTGAACCATACAACTGAGCTTAGTCGTACGATTAAGCTTACGACTGAACTTAGTCGTATGCAATGCCATGTGGTTGAGTCAGTCGTGCGACTGAGTCACCGATTGATTAAATCGTGCGATTGAATCATGCGTCTGGCTCAATCGTGCGACTAAAGTTCATTTGCCTGTCTATTCGCATATGCACTGTTAGACACCAAAATTTTGAATCTTTGTCAAAACCTTCAATTACTTTTCGAGTTTAGATTCATTAGGTTCCGCAGGGACTTGAATTAACACTTAAAGTCATTTAAATCAATGTTTACGTCCATTTAAGTGTTCTATTTTAGGGTTTTAGTCCCGGTTCTTGGTTTTAACAATTCGGACAGGTTAGGTTCGATTAATCTCCTTATTTGTCATGATTTCACTCTCAAAGTACCTTTAGATGAACAAGATATGGTCAGAAACAGAATCGGAGAGTAATCGGAATAATGGAAATTTAGGTAGAGTATTTGGGTCTTAGGCGGTTTTTTTAGAGTTTTGAAGTCGCGTAGGGTTTACGATCGACTGAGCCTCCTTTTATACTATTTTGGGGTTCAGTCATGAAACTGGACCCATGCGCATGACTCAATCGTGCGACTGGGGTTCAGTCGTGCGACTGACTCAGACTTTTTCATCCAGTCATACGATTGGTTCATTCTTATGATCCAATCGTATAATTTGCCCCATACTCATGGTCCATTCATGTGACTGGTTCATACTCATGGTCCATTCGTGCGATTGGCCCATACTTATGGTCCAATCGTATGATTGGTCCATACTTATGATCCAATTGTGCGATTGGCTCATTCTTATGAGTTTGACTTCACTTTTCCCAACCTTTCAAAACTTGAATTTTATATATGACATTATGACCATTGATCATCTCAGACATGATCCTTTTAACTAAAAACCATTTTATCACCTCAGACGTGATCCTTTTAACTTTAAGACCTTGTGATCACCTCAGACGTGATCCTTTTAACATTTCAGAAACATGCTTTTATCATATTAACGTTAGGTTCAATTTGTGACATTCGCAGATTTCCTTTTGTTACATAGTCCGATGATGACTCGATACAGACATAACTAAAACTAAGAAAAACTTGAAACAAATTTAGTTAAGACAATCTTTTTGTATTATTCATGTGAGGTGGGTTGAAAACATTTCAACTTTCATTAAAAGATTTCTCCCCCTGAGTAGGACAGCATCAAGCATTTACCTCTTATCCAGAAAGACTCTTATGGAATCATACAGGCATAAACATAATCAATTGGGACCTTTTACATTTGTGTAACTACAAGGATTGTTATATTTACTAATTTCGGAGTCTTATTCATCTAAGAGTCATGAGCACTGACAAGAAATCATGATAGAGCTGTTATGTAGTGCATCTAGATTTTGACCATCGGGGAATGCTGCCACGATGATTATTAGTATATTTGTCCACCTAAATCCATACACAGATTTTTGACATACATTGGTGATTATTTAGGTTTATTATTTCAACAAGCATTTATGGATCCCACACTTATATGGTAATCAACTTTCTTCAGGAGATTTTTGAGCGGTCTGCGGATTTTGTGAAGAAGAAACTATTCTAAGAGCTTTCAAAGAGATTCCAAGCCTCAGGTCGGTGCCATCGTACAGCAGAGAGGCGCAAACAACAATGAATTCTAGAATATTTAGATTGTGCTTATTCTCAGGTCAGTGACATCGCACAGCAGAGAGGCACACAACCTATCTTCTTGTTTGAGCACTTTTCTTTTACACATTACGCACCAACAACATTAGTCATTAGCTTGATTGCGTTTAACATTTTTTTTTGCATGTGCTTTGCTCATTTTTATGGTCATTCGCACACATTTATGGCGTTTATTTTGCTCGTCATCCCTTATTGAAAATAAGTTGATTGTGTTAACCAGGGATAAGATGGAAACCCACAGCTAAATGAACGATTTAGTTTTAATTTGTTTCACTAATGAAGTCTACTCGTCTATTGTGTTGAATCTACCAACACATCATATGATGGACTAGCAGCCCCTAGATCTACTTTCTCTGTGTAACTACAGTAGCAGACTAGCTTACTATCATATTTCCACTCATTAGGCAGTGACTTCTTAGACTTATAAATTTCTGTAACTTTGAATATAGCATTTTAGAGCATTTTAGATCTTTTGATGCCCCAAACAATTCGATGCATGTGTACTATCATTTTCCATTAAGTTGAGTCGATATCTCAGATATGATGTCTTTGCTTTTCAGCTTATCTGCCCACCCTCATTTTTTTAGTAAATTAAATACTAACTACTGAAACTAAACCTATTCTCCCCCTAAAATTCTAAAACCGAAATTTTTTTGTGTTTTTTGAATTTTTAATGACAGAAAAGACAAAAGAAAATAAAGAAAAATAAAATAATAAAAAATTAAAAAAATTAAACATAGAGTCGGACTATGAACTTGATTCATCTTGAATCACATCATCTTTCTTTTTAATGCCATTTACCTTTAATAGATGCTGAAATCTAGGTTTATCAAAAGCTTTTGTGTAGAGGTCGGCGTGTTGGAAATCCATGTTTATTTTAATGACATCGATTAATTGCTTTTCAAAACAGTCACGTATAAAGTGATATTTAATACCGATGTGTTTAGTTTTGGGGTGTTGGACCGGATTTTTAGTGACAGCAATAGCAGCTGAATTATCAACAAAAATAGGGGTGTTAGAAAATTGCAAACCACAGTCTCGCATTTGCTGTTGAATCCAGGTGATTTGTGAACAACAACTTGCAGCGGCAACGTATTCGGCTTCACATGTCGATAGGGCAACCGACGTCTGCTTCTTACACTGCCAGGTGACTAAGCGTCTTCCAAAGAACTGACATCCCGCTGATGTTGATTTGTAATTCTTCTTGCAACCACCATAATCCGATTCACTATACGTTGTAATCTCAAAGTCATCTTCATGAGGATACCACAACCCAAGTGTTGGAGTGCCCTTCAGATAACGAAATATCCTTTTTACCCCAATTAGATTATTCACTTTAGGTTTCGCCTGATATCTAGAACAGAGACACGTGGCGTACATAATATCAGGACGAGAAGCTGTGAGGTACATGAGAGATCCGATCATTCCTCGATACATAGTAATATCAACCAGATCACCATTTTCGTCGGGTGCCACATCATGGTTCGTGGCAAGTGGAGTACCTGCAACCATTGCATTCTCTATGTCGAACCGACTCAGGATATCTCCAACATATTTGGTCTGATGCAGGAAGATACCATTTGGTGTCTGATCTACTTGCAAACCGAGAAAGAACTTCATCTCTCCCATGGCACTCATTTCAAACTCAGCTTTCGTCACAGACTTGAATTCTTTACATAATGCTTCGTTGTTGGAACCGAAGATTATGTCATCCATGTATATTTGTACCAGTAGTAAATCACCGTCCTTTTCCTTGATGAACAACATGCAGTCAATTACACCTCTGTGGAAACCATGTTTCAGTAGATGAGTAGAGAGTTTTCTCGTACCAGGCTCGAGGGGCTTGATGGAGCCCGTACAAAGCCTTATTGAGTTTATAAACTCTATCCTGATGATAAGGATCCTTGAATCCTTCGGGTTGACTGACGTACACTGTTTCACGGATCTCACCATGAAGGAATGCACTTTTCACATCCAGTTGATAGACTTTAATCTGCACAAGTGCTGCATAGGCTAGGAAGATTCTAATTGCTTCCATCCTTGCCACATGTGCAAACACTTTATTGTAGTCAACTCCTTCGACTTGCCTGAACCCTTGAACTACAAGCTGAGCCTTGTTTCTGATTATAACCACTTGGTCATCTTTCTTACACCGAAGAACCCATTTTATGCCAATCACCTTTGCACCTTTTGGTTTGTCCATAAGAGTCCAGACTCTTAACTTTTTCAACTGAAGGAGTTCTTCTTACATAGCACTTACCCATGTCTCATCTTTTAAAGCCTCGCTTACATACTTTGGCTCAACTTGAGACACGAAACATCGATAAGCACCATCGTGTAGATATCCCTTTTCCATGACTGCCGCATAATCTGCTGAGTATAACTGATTTCTTGTCTGAACTCCCAATAGAATATCCCCGATGATGTTGTCCAGAGGATGATGTGCATTCACTCGAGTTCCGGGAGTGGTGGGTATCGTTACTTCATTATCCAGATTCTGAACAGTTGCATCATGATCAGATGCAGGTGTACTTTCGGTAGTAGGAACCTGCTCCTCCTGGTTTGCACTCTCGGTTTCAACGGCCTCATCATCGGAGGAAGAATCACTTACCTCAAGCTCTCCCCCTGAAGGGCTAGAAGTATCTTCTAATGAAACCGATGATGTCGAGTCTCGTGTAGGAGTGTTCCGAACATCGTACATCATACGAGCAGCTAACTCATCATTAAAATAGGAAGGAGGTAGATTGAAGGATTTAAAAAATCCATCATAGTCGAAGAAAAAGTAAGGTCTTTTTTCCGCATGGGGGGTGGTGTATCTTTGTACGTCAATGTTGCACCACATTTCTACCTGACCAGCTGAGTTATTGTAAACCCTTTTGTCTGGTATACTGTATCCAAGGAAGATACCTTCTTCTGCCTTCTCGCAGAACTTTCCAGTCTGATTTTTCTTTAGCAGCATGCAGGTTGCCCCAAATGGTTCCAGATACTCTAAATTGGGTTTACGTTGTTGGAGCAACTCATAACAAGTTTTTCCATGACGTTTGACTACCAAGACCCGATTTAGAGTGTAACATGCATTGGCCACTGCCTCGTTCCAGAATTGAACTGGCAATTTTGAGTCAGCTAGCATTGTCCTTGCTGTTTTTATCCAGCTCCTATTCTTTCATTCAACAACTCCATTCATCTGTGGAGTATAGGCAGAAGTGAATTGTTGAAAAATCCCTTTCTCAAGACAGAATGTGTCTCCATCCACTAATTCTTGAATTCTGTCCGGTTGTCTGAACGTATTTTCCTAACTTTCAGCTTGTAGAGAGACTCCAATGTGGTAACAAGATGTTTGAATGATTCAAAGGCCTCTGATTTAGCTTTCAGAAACATCACCTAAGAGAATATTAAGTAATCATCCATCACCACAAAGCAGTACCAATCCCTAGCTATGCTCTTTATGCTAACTGGGCCGAACAGATCCATATGTAGAAGCTCGAGAGGAATGTCGATAGAGTTAACTTTCTGTGACTTGTGAGACTTCTTTGTCTGTTTCCCTTTCTTGCATGCTATTCAGAAGTCTGGAAGCTAGAAGTTCTTGACAGTAACTCCATCCACCAGATCATTCTGAACCGATTGATTCATCTTCCTAGGATTGATGTGTCCCATTCTCCTGTGACAGGAAACTAAATCTCTTTCTGTTGCTTTTGACAAGAAGCACTGAGCAGTAGACTCAGTTGTTGAGGCTTTTGATACGTCAAAGACATACAGGTCGTTATATCTTGAAGCCGACATTAGAACCTGATCCTCCGGGATGACATACTCCTCCTTCAGTATGTAGCACTTCTTGTTGTAAAACACTACGTTAAATCCCTTATCACAGATTTGGGAGACAGAAAGCAAGTTGTTTTGCATTGCTGAACGTAGTTGACCTTGTCAGACTTCACTTTCTCGTTTCCCACTTCGCCTTGTGCGATGATGTAACCTCCTTTATTCCCAGCGAATGATATGTGTCCCCCTTTAATTTGCTTGGCGTTGAAAAGGAGGGACGAATTCCCAGTCATTTGCCTGGAAGCCCCACTATCAATAATGCAGGTATTAGTGATAGCGCTGTAGCGGACACCCTGCATATACAAAGGAAATTATTAATTCAGGTTTGGGACCCAAGCTTTAACTAGCTTGGGTGTCCCAGAGGTATCACACATCATGAACTCAACCTACTGACCTTTAGAGGATGAGGGCACATCTTTCTTTTTCTTGTCTTCATTATCAGACACATTACTTGATTTTTCCTTCCATAAACCAGTTCTGTGTAAGGCCTGTTTGTGGTAAATAGACGACTGGCTTATGGTTTGAACTTTTGGTTCACTAATAATCCTAGCTTTAACCTTAGGTGGCACAGCTTCGCTTTGAGCTTGTCTATGTTGACTTTGGTGTTTTGGAGGAGTATTAGTTTTGATTTTAGAAACTCTTGGTTTTTCATCATCAAAAAGTTCAATTTTCTCTTTAGGTGCCTGATAGTAAGGACAATTTGGAGAAATATGTCCTCGTTTTCCACAACTGTAGAAGGATCTCCTTTCGACAGTATGAGTAAAGCGTTGATGTGGGGTTAAGTTTGGTCGGGGGCTGGGTAGTTTCTCTTCCGTTTTAGATATTTCACCTTCTTTAACAAAATTAATTGTTTTGACATTTTGAACATCTTTTGCTTTCATTTTATTTTGATTTTGATCACTTACACGTTTAGGATTCATTGATTTAGACTGTTTAGGTTCTGAAATAGACGTTTCTGAACCTGACCCTAATTTTATCATCCAAATCCTCAACAAGCATCTTATCTTTAGATATCGAGGTAGTATCCTTCTATTCAGTGATAGACTGCACAGTTTTACCTGTAGAATCTGGATCACTACCTAGTGGAGTAGACACCACATGATCCTTTACTGGGTTATTATTGATTGGTCTACATTTAGTATTCAAAAGGATTGCATGTGGTGGTGGTACTCCCTTGTAACCCAGACCTTCCCCACCATTTCGTTCTTTCACTAAGTTCTGAACTATGTGAGAGGAACTTGCTAAACTGTGTAGTTTTTGTTTTAATGATTCAACTTCAACTTGCAAAACTGCATTTTCCTTTTTAGTTTCTTCCAAAGTGGTTAAGTAGAACTTAATGTCATTTGATTGATTTAAGTCAACAACCTCGGTTTCCCTTAGTTGTTTCCCTAAAAGTTCTAACTTTTCTTTAAAGCTGCACTCATTTTGTTTTAGAACGCGATTTGCTTCAGTGACGAGTTGTAAATCATTTACTAGATTATCATTATGTTCTAATAACCTAGAAAATTTTAAATCAATTCTCTCTTTAAATTTATTACATTCAGCACAAGCATTTTTCTCAAATAATTCGTCTTTAGTGTATACCTGTGTAGAACCAGACGAATCAACCATCAATGCAGTGTCAGACTCTTCAGTAACTTGAGATTCTGAGTTTGCAGAACTTAGTTCCTCTTCAACAATATGATTAACAACATCCATAGCTTCTTCGATATCTGAACGTGCATGCTCAGCTATGATGTCTTCTTCACTTGCAGATCCATCATCCAAGGTATCAACTAATGCAACATTTGATTCTCCCTTAGATACAAATTGGAAGGACCAGTCTTGTCTTTCATCTCGCTCAGCAACGAAAGCCTTAGATTATTTACTTGACGATGCTTAAGCCTTCTCCTTATCTTGACTGTTGAATGTAGGAAAAGGATTTCCATTTCCAGTCTTCTTTGGCTTTATGCACTCACGTTTGAAGAGCCCTTTTCTCCATAGTTGAAGAATATGACCTTGGTTTTATCAAATCCAAATATAGTATCCTTAGTAACAACCAAGTTCTGCCCCATCTTCTTTATAAACTTCTTAGCCGTCTAACAGCACTGGCTAAGGCCCATATGATGTCCATGCACTCCAACTCAGTTTCATCACTTTGCTCGTAGTCCTCGTCAGCAAGATGATAGTTTCCAATCTTCCCTGTGACTAATCCATCATAAGATTGAACAACCGCAACTAGAAGATCCATGTGCTCTTTAGCAACTTCAACCATGACATTTTTGAGATTCTCGGTCTTCAGGTTGGTGGTATTTGACTCAGGAACAATGTATTGGGTTCCAGATGACCCTGAAGTTTCGGTTCCTGAGGAACTGCTTTAGGATGGAGCAGAAGAGTTAGACACAAACAACATTTGTAGCGGTGCGCTTGATGAGGCAGGATTTGACACCGAATTGTACAATGCAGGATTTTGAGCATAGGATCCTTTCTTTGACTTGTATTTCTAATGCAGTTCTTCCTCCTTTAACTTCAGAATGAAATCATTTATGTCTAATGTGGTAAAAAAGTCATTTTGTCTCAGATTAGACACAAATGGATCCCATTTGTCCAGCAGACCATCAGTAAAACTTGAAACTTTATCTTCCATGGATGTGGTCACGCCATGAGTGTGCAACTCACTCATTAAGTGATAGAATCTATCAATAGTGTCATCTAAGCTCTCTTTTCCTATTGGTGAAAAATTGTCAAATTCCTTTTTAAGAGCTTTAGCCTTCAGTGCCTTCAGAGTTGCATTCCCCTCATATCGTTTTTCTAAGGCATCCCATAACTTCTTCGACTGCTTGTTCTCTGAAAACTGATGGAAAATGTCCTTAGGTATTGACTGAGTCAACAGGGCATAAGCTTTCTTTTCAGCATTATTCATGGTCTTCTGGGATTCACTCATTCCTCCCAGAGTCAATTTTACCCCATTAGCACTGACTGGTACCACTTAACCAGTCTCAATAGACGTCCACAAATTGGGGTCAACTCCATTCAAGTAGATTTCAAACCATTGTTTCCACTGTGGGTATTCATTCAACGTTAACAACTTTGGCGGTTTATTGTGGTTCCCAATCTTATTTTCCAGAAGTAGAAGATTCTGGATACGTGAGTCCTTTCCAGCAGTGAATGCAGAGAACTGATCTTCCATTGCTTTGAACTTGATGAACTTCAAACATGACAGATTGACTTATACGATTGGACAAGACGACTGGGTCTACCGTGCGATTGAAGGATGCGGATGACTTCAATCGTGCGATTGGATTCAGTCATGCAAATGAACAGGGCGAATAAGATCAACCGTTTGGAATAACTCAATCGTGCGAATGAACTATGCGAATTCCAGTTGTGCGATTGAACTATACGAATGGGATTCAGTCGTACGATTGAGCTAATCGTACGACTGGAGCTGCTGCTGCGGGAAAAAATTGAATTTTTGAACACTTTGACTCAAAATTAAGAATTTTTACGACCCCTAATCTGCCGTATGGTAAAAGGTCGAAACTTTAACACAGAGAGTCGTCAAAAACACGTTTTTGAAGCGAAAAAGTTGATCTTTTGATTGAAAACATTGATTTTAACACCAAAACCAATTGAATCCACGCAAAATCACGAGCCTAAGCTCTGATACCACTTGTTAGGACCGTGTACGTACGGAGTACTGACGGATTCTGCGTGATACTAGATCAAATAGCGTGGAATTCTATTTGATTGGCGATCCAATCAGTGAGAATGAACAACTTTATCGATCTAACGATGAAACAAACGTTAAGAACGAGTAGGAATTGATCAGGAACGAACTATGAACTTGGATTGGCGACATAGAACGCTCTGGACGGCTAGGGTATGAAAGTAATCGAAGTGCTACATTTTTCCATGAATTATGTGGTATTTATAAGTTTTCAGTGTTCATTCGTATTACTGAACCATTAGCATGGTTCAGTCATGCAACTGACTCATGCGGTTGACTCATACGTACGACTGAAGCTTCAGTTGTGTGACTGAATCAATCTTATGTCTCAATCATATGACTGACCCAGTCACCTAGTTCAGCCGTGCGACTGGTCCATAAATATGGTTCATTCATGCGTATGGGCCATAAGTACGGTCCATTAGCATGAATAATCACATGACTAAGTTGAACACATTTCTAAGTTCTTATTGACTTAGAACTATGTAAAACAACATCAAACCTATATATTAAGTTCACACATGTAAATCACATTCAATATAATGATAATATAACATAATCAATCACAAATAAACATCGTAATGCATTTCATATATCATTAATATCATCACATTACATCATATTACATCAGTGTAAGACATGAAAGACTTTTACATTTGAGATCATAAACTAGGTACATCAAGATGTATCAACATATAGTTTAAGTGAATTGGGTAAAATATTTTTAAAAACCTTAACTTAAACTAAAAATGGGACAAATAGAGGATGTCAGCCCGAGTAGCTACGTGCCATAAGGTATTTCTTTCCTTAAAGTTAATTAATATTATGTGCGTGTGCTATTTGACTTATGTGTTCTTAGTAGATTTAGATACTAATGTAGTCAGGATAGGAAATGCTTGGGGTGTGAAGAGTAAAGTAAGTGGCTAATCACAACTGGCCACTGTCATCAAGGGCTTACTATACTTAACATAAACTAAGCTATTACCTTGAATGACTGTGTTAGTGTTTGAATCTTATAGCGTTCAGGGAATGGATGGATGAAAATCTTCAAACACTTCTAGAGGCAGAGGTCGTGGTGGACGTGAAACTAGGCCACGTGTGACCAGGAGTAGTGCTAAGGCTCCTGAGACGGCTCACGAGAACCCTGAGGTTCATAGTCAAACTGAGGAGAATGAGAATGCTATCTTGAATGTCTCAGCTAGGGAGGCGATTGCGGATGAGTACACCAGGTCATGCAGACAGTCTTACCGTCTGTAGTGACCGAAGTCATCAGAGCTGTGAGGAATGAGGAGAGGAAAGAGAAAGGAGATAGGAAGGGATCAACGGGTAAGGAAAGCAAAAGGGAGGAGGAACAACCGGAGCCCAAGACCATGTTTTCCGATGATGAGGAGGATGATTCAGTGGGGGTAACGACCAAGGGGTGTAGTTATGGGGCATTCCAGAGGTGTAAGACGCCTACCTTCGATGGCAACAGAAATGACGCCACCGCTCACCGCTGGGTGAGGGAGATAGAGGTAGTGTTGGAGATTAGTGAGTGTCGCGATTACCAGAAGGTGAAGTTCACCACCCACTCTTTTGTCGACTCAGCGTTGTGTTGGTGGGAAAACATTGTTCAAGCTGATGGTGCCAGAGCCATCTAGAAGGCGCGATGGAAGGAGCTGAAGCAGTTAGTGATCGAGGAATTCTGTCCTCAAAGGGAACTCGACAAGATTGAGAGAGAGTTCCTACAACTTGAAGCGGGAACCATGACCCACCAGCAGTACACCACCAAATTCAATGAAATGGCGAGGCTGGTGCCGGATCAAGTTACGCCTGTGACAAGGAAGATCAAGAGGTACATCCAGGGACTACCGGCTGATATTCATAGGTATTTGATCGCTGCTCAGCCAGGTACCTTTCGATCTGCTGTAGACCTGGCGGGGAGATTGTACGATGAGCGAGAGGAGACTGTGGTGGAGGTGAAGAAGACGAGTGGTGCTGATAAGAACTGGAATGGGAAGAGGTTTGGATGTGGTGGTTTCGCTTCAAACAACAAGAAGGTGAAGGTGGATGATCATAGGGTGACATCAATCCTAGGACTGAGGAAGTGCGGTAAATATGGAAGGGAGCATACCGGTGAGTGTAGGTTGGGATTGAATGTATGCTTCCGGTGTGGCAAGCCTGGCCATATCACTAGAGACTATAGGGTTCCGAGATATTATAGTTGTGGCGAGGGGGGCCACGCGAGTAAGGACTACAAGAAGCCGAGGGCGGAGAGCTCTGGGGCGAAGAAGAAGGCTGAAGAAGGAGGACCGGGGGCGAGTGATAGAGCTTACACCATGACCTGGGAGGAAGCCAGAGTAGATCCTAATGTTATGTCAGGTATATTTCTAGTAAATCAAACTTGTGCCTCCGAACTATTTCATTCTGGTGCTAGTAGGAGTTTATTTCTACTACTTTTTGTGCTAAGTTGTCTGCTAGTAGTAGAAGTATTAGTGAGCCATTTGATATAGAAACATCTATTGGTAAGTCCACTAGAATTACTGACATGATAGAGGACTGTGCCATAGAACTAGAAGGTCATAGGTTTTCTGCCAACTTACATGTGATGCCCCTAGGTGGATTTGATGTAGTACTAGGGATAGACTGGTTAGCGACCTGCAAAGCAAACATCGTATGTCGCAAGAAGATAATTCGATTAACTATGCACGATGCAAGTTCGGTGACGGTTTATGGTGATCGTGTCCCCACGATTCCGAAGGTGATTTCGATGGTGGTGGCAGGAAAGTACATGCGACGTGGATGTAGTGCCTACCCAACCTACGTAAAAGATGTGGATCCGTCGGTACCACAATTGCCCGATGTACCAGTGGTGTGTGACTTTCCGGACGTGTTCCCAGAATGTTAGTCCCAAGCAACACTTGAATCATGAATTTGATGAAGATTTTGGATCAAAAGTATATAATTTATGGATAAAAAGATGAACAATAAAGAACACCAAATAAAACCCCAATTTGATCTGAATTTGATTGCAATAGGTGTTGTTTACATGGAAACCCCAATCAATAACTCATTCAAGCTAGTTAACCCTAATTGCAACTTAGCTATTTATAGTGAATATGATATTCACTAATCACACATTAAGCCCCTAGACTTAAACTAATTTGGGAAAATTACAATTAAACTAAAACATGACAAAAACTAGATTAAATATATTTTGTTGACACAAAATATATTTATTACAATAAAGATCCTATTCACAATATATTTTCAACGTCTCGTCTCGGTTCTTCTTCTCGAACGTGTCGGGGTTGACTTTTGCGTTGACTTTGACCTTGAGTTGACTTTTGGTGACTTTGACTATGTTGATAATATAGACTATCTTGTACAGCTCCAACAATACTCCCCCTTAGTCTATCATTATCAATGTCTTCAAACTAAATCAGCACCGAGAAGTCAACAGTAGAAAGATCTTTAAATTGAAGCTTTCTGAATCTGATGAGAAAGATTATTCATCTCACAAGCTCCCCCTATTTATATGCTCCCCCTTTTCCAGTGCATCCTTTGTGAAGATATTGGAACAACTTTCCCAAATCTCTAATCTTGAGTGCTTTAGAAGATGTAGGAGGAGGATTCCTAGCTCGGTATCTTCTGTAAACTTGAGGAACAGGTTCTCTGATCAGGTACACTGCTCAACTGATACTCGGCCATCACTTACAACAAAAATCTAAAACACATTCACAAACACAATCTCGACATTTCTAATTAGATCATTTCATTTTAACAAAATAAACCCGTGTTTATCTGTGTATGAAAACAAGCGAACCCGTGTTCGTTTGTACACAATTTCTGTGAAATGCATGAAAAATTATAAAATTATAATAGCATAATATGGAAGACCTAAAAAAATTTTGAAATGAAATTTTATTATAATTTTTATTTTATTTTTTTAATTTTATTTTATGTATATATATATTTTGTTTTTGTATAATTTTTTTTGTTACCGAGAACTGATTCGATCATGAGATCACATCCTCAAGATATACTTTAGCACAAAGATGAATTTAAACATCGACAAGCAATGAGATCACACTGATAACTGAATCTAATCACAGTCTTTCAGAGATTTGAAATTCTTAAACAGATCAATAACGATTGCTGATATGTTTGTCCACTTAAACCCATGCCCTATCTTTTTCAACAAGCAGTTGATGATTCGTTAAGGTTCAATTAAATACTTTAGAATGCTAGGACCCACAATCATTTGGCAAAAACCTTCACCTAACCTCAGGATTTCTTGAATTTTGTTACGATCTTTATAGAGCAAGGCTTGTGCATTAGTGTGCAAGTGATTATCAACAGAATATTGTATTATGTGATGAATTCATCGTTAGATGATTTGACACAACTTAGACCAAAATGGTGAGAACTCCAGGTCTGTACTCACATATAATAAAGGAGATGACCATTTAATAATGTGCCGATGAGCTCCTGGTCAGTACTTCCGTACAGCAAGGGAGATCATCACTCTAGGTTAGTACTTCCGTACAGCAGAGGAGATTAGCACAAACACAAGACACATAAATACACCAAACATGGATCAAAGATATGGCTTATATGATTTGTATCATGGTGGGTGAAAGATCAATTCTCAAACCAATTTTTGTCGGGACTCAGTTTTCATGCAGGCCAAAATGATTGCGTAAATCCAGACATCCCTAAGAATATATTTTAATTTAAATCATTATGTTACTGTCTACTTTATTCTTCAGGTTGAGTCTACCAAGCATATCATTAAAGAATCTGGTTGATTTTCTTTTACTTGCAACTAAAAATAAGATGTGAATCAAATAACAGCATCAGTTACTATCATTTCTCATTTTATAAAGGCAAGTCATTTATCATGTGAATCAAGTTCCCAGATCTCTTTTCATTTATTTTTTTATTTAGTTTTGATATACTCTCCCCCTAAATTTCATTTTTGCAAACCAATTTTTTTATATTATTTTTTATATATTTTGATTATATATATATATATATATATATATATATATTTTTTAAAAACTATACAAAAATAGAAATTTACCAAAGAAGGTCTTCCAAACTACACTGATATGAAGATAAGAAATTAATTCTAAAGAAATGTACAGAGATGGTGAAGTGAGAACTGTGATTGTGCAGATAAAAATTCAGATTATGGATAAAATACCATGACCTTAACCAGTTTGTTCCGCCTCAAATTTGAATTAGGAACAATCTATGTCAGTAAACCGGATTACTAACAGTCCTCCTGATCTTTTCCCGCACTCATTAACAGATTAGTTAGAAAGGGGTACCCAATCCATCGTAGTCCTGTGTGTTCAATTTTCATCAGTGTGAGACACTTGTTTAAGTACACTGAATGTTCTTGTATCCATGATCTTTTCCTCTTTCCTTTTAATTTACCAAATTTGTTTTGTTTTAAGCATTTTCGATTTAGAAGAATTAATCTGGAAATCATATTTTGTTTAATCCCCAGGGAAAAGATTTTGGTTTTTATGCTTTTGGCACTTTCATCTTTGAATCATGTGAGACCGGCTTCACATGCGAAGGTTTGGATGGAATGTTCGTCATCCAACCATTCAAAGATGTGTGCTTTTTACCTAAGAATCCAGAGAAGCAACCCGCGTTGCCTTTACCGTCTGGCACATTCCTTTTAGTCTCTGATCCGGAGAAGTAATTTCTTTTGCCTTTACCATCCGAAGCATTTCTCATTGGGCCTTTCTTGAGCACGTGATCTTCCTTTCCACACCTGAAGCAAGCCTTGAATGGCTTTTTATGCTTGATTGGTCCGTGTGGTGCAATTTGGGATGGAGCTTTCTTTGAGCTTGTAGCAGTTTGTTGAAAGATTTGTGGCTTCTTCTGTTGAGCAATGAGAGATGGACAGTTTTGGGGCTTCTTTTGTTGTGTTTTGGATGAGTGGATGGTTTGTTTTGCTGTTAGAGATGAAATCCGTATTGGTCTTGATTCAGGTTTTAGAAGCTTTTGAGATTTGACAGCTTCAGGTGACATATTGATCTCTGAATCTCCGAGACTTTCCTTTGTCTTTTATTCATCATCTGAACTTGTCCAGTCTTCAATAGGCACCTTTACTTCCAGTGGATATTGTTTAACAGGATTTGAATATGTTGCTGTTGTTGTAGCTTGATGATTAGGTGATTCCTGAACAATCTCTTCTTTCACACTCCTGACAGGCTCATAAGTAGGAATTTCACCTGCTTTAAACTTATCAAAGAAGTTAGAAGAAACAACTGTTATAGGTTTACAAACAACAAAACAAACAAACAAACAAACCCAGTATATCCCACTCAAGAGCAGGGTCTGGGAGGTTTACAAACAACATGTTAGACCAAAAGAACCAATGAGCCAGATCAGAAAAACCTCTAAGTCCCACAAGACATCACAACAACTGCTGAAAGTATCATCAGCTGTTTGACAA
>BJCO01746583.1:0-10682 GCA_018326465.1 Flaveria floridana | reverse complement strand
AGATACCTTAACTCTAGCATTGTAGTATATGCTTTAGTCATAGGTTCCCAGCTGGTATCAAAGTATAACCAGCTGTAGGTAGTGGTATATATAGTTTCTCATTGTAACTCATAAGGATAAGCTTGTAAGAGTCTTGTAACACTTTGAGTTGAGAAGTAATATATACAAGTACCTTGAAAATTATATCTTTGTGCTCTTTGTTACTTAGTATATTATTATCAGCTCTTAGAAAAGACTATGCTTCATTGGATCCGAGTGTAGTATAAGTGAGTTTGAGAGAAAAAGCAAGTTTAATTAATAAAACCAATCCTGCAATTGGTATCAGAGCATCTTAGGCTCTTGATTGTGAGATATTACCATCCTAATCAACCTGTTTTTCACTCCTCATTACACCACACTCAATATGGCCCTTAACAAGTCCGAAGTAGAAATGGGGACGATGACTAAAGCACCCATCATCACCCCTGAAAACTTCAGGTCATGGAGCAGATGCATGGAAGGCTTCATCAGATATGAAGATAGCAAGATGTGGCAGTCCATTGTCAATGGCCCGTATAATACCAAGGTGGCTACACCCGATGGAAATGGTGCCATGATAGAGAAAGCCGTTGAAGACTACTCTGATGAGGACCAGAAGAAGATGGACATTGACAACAATACAATGACTATTCTTATGAGTGCAATACCCAACTCCATTATGGTGGGGTTTGAGTATTGCAAGTCAGCCAATGAACTGTTTGATGCACTTGATCAGATGTACTCTTGTTCTAATGACTCCAAAAAGGACTCACTGAAGCAGCAGTTTGAGAACTTCACCTATATTGATGGAGAGACTCTCAGCCAGCAATATTTCAGGTACATGGATCTCATTTCTTCTCTTCAGTCCGTGGGAATCACTCCTGAACTTAGAGACCTCACAAGAAAGTTTATGAGTGCACTCCCTAATGAGTGGACGTTCTACTATGTTTCTATCAAGAGAACAGAAAAATTGAACACCCTCACCATGACCGAACTCTACGGGATTCTTGATGGATACCGTTTAGAGATGGAAAGCAAAAAGGGTCATCAGACAAGCAGATCCTCGAGTCTTCCTTCTAGTAATGCTTTGATGGTTGCTTAAGGCTCAGGACTCTCCCAACCTTAACAGTTCCTGACATACAACTAGCAAACATCCTGTTCTTCTGGACCTTACATTACATTTCTTGAGACTCCACGGTCTCAACAGGCTCAGCATAGTTCCTTTCAGGATAGTTGTGCCTTTGTCTCAGGAAGTGGACACTCATGTGACCATCAATACTGCTTTGATGATCTAGAGTACTTTAGTCTAGATGACGTGGAATATGTAGACATAGTCCAACAAATGGCTCTCTTAACCTACTGAGCAAAGAAGTTTTTCAAGAGAACTGGAAGACAATTCCCTTAGAACCCAACCAACAGCAAATTTGGGTTTGACAAAACTAAGGCCAAATGTTACAACTATAATCAACTTGGTCATTTTGCAAGAGAATGCAAGGCTCCCAAGTCAAATCCGGGAACTCTACAAGCCTCCACACATCCTTCTGCATTAAAGCACACTGGAAAGTCAACAGAGACAGTCGCAACGGCTCAAGAAGTTGACTGGAGCTTTATGGTATAGGATGTGACTCCTGCTCAAGCACTCATGGCTGGAACAGATGACAGTAAAGAACATCCATATGACAAAAATAACAATGTTTGGATTGTTGATAGTGGATGCTCCAGGCACATGACAGGGAACAGATCTCTCCTTTAATAATTTCAATATTATGATGGAGGTCCTGTACAGTTTGGAGGTGAGGCCAGAGGATATATTTCTGGAAGAGGGAGTATATCCAATGGAAAATTAAACATTGACAAAGTTCACTTTGTCAAACAGCTTGAACACAATCTGCTAAGTGTTTCTTAATTCTATGATCAAAAGCATCAATTGCTTTTTACAGAACATGAGTGCATTATCCTCAAACCTGGGATGACAATTCCTAAGGAATTGGTGCTTCTTAGATCTCCCAGGAAAGGGGATATGTACAAGCTATATATGAACAATGCTTCCCCACTGGGTGAAGTATCATGCTTTCTTTCCAAAGCAAATATGATGAGTCAACTCTTTGGCATAAACATATGTGTCATGTAAATTTTAAGACAATGAATAAATTGGCTAAAAATAACTTGGTACATGGTATGCCTAAAAAGGAGCTTTTCTGTAAAGACAACTGTGTTGCTTGTCTGAAAGGGAAGCAACATAGAGCATCTCACAAATCCAAAGAAGTTAACTCTATTACTACTCCATTACACTTATTGCACATGGATCTTTTCGGACCCACAAGTATAATGAGCATTGGAAGGAAATCATATTGCCTTGTGATAGTTGATGATTTTACTAGATTTATTTGGGTATTCTTCTTAAGAACTAAACATGAAACTGCTGAAACTCTAAAATATTTTATTCTTAATATAGAAAATCAAATTGATCACAAGGTAAAAATAATCAGAAGTGATCAATGGACTGTGTTTAAGAATCAAGTTCTTGACTTATTTTGTAACTCAAAAGGGATTGCCAGACAATATAGTGCTTCTAGAACTCCTCAACAAAATGGTGTTGCTGAGAGGAGGAACACGACACTTATTGAGGCTGCAAGAACCATGTTAGCTGATTCAAAGCTTCCTTTAACTTTCTGGGCAGAGGCAGTCAGCACTGGATGCTACGTGCAGAACAGAGTTCTCATTTTCAAGCCCTATCGAAAAACCCCTTATGAGTTATGGAACAAGAGGCCACCGTTCATTGGCTTTCTAAGGTCCTTTGGCAGCAGGTGTACCATACTTAACACAAAAGACAATTTAGCAAAGTTTGCTGAAAAGTCAGATGATGCTATCTTTGTTGGATACTCTTCAAGCTCCAAAGCTTATAGAGTATAAAACATTAAGAATCAACAACTTGAGGAATCTTCCAATATAGTTGTAAATGAGCACACTCCTTGTGTTACGGGGAATGGCCCTGATCATATTTTTAACTTAGAATTGTTTCCAAACTATTCTAAACCATCTTGTGAGAGTGTTTCAACTGGAACAGGTGCTCAAAATGAATCTGATGCTAGCCAACTGTTTGAGCTATCCAGACCTATTACAAACTCTCCAAGGGATACAAATAATCAAGCTTCCACTATTGACAGATCAGATAGTATAACCATCTCAAGGAATAGTGAAGCTTCAACCAGTGATTCACTTACTGATCCTCAAAATTCTTCAGATGACATTGTACAACACCAAGTTGATAGAAGTAGCATCTTGAAGGAACATGCAACTGTTAATGCTGCTCCACGGTCAACAAATGATAATGTTTCTCATTCATTCAATCAGTCCTCATTGAACGAGTTTGAAACAGCAACTGGACGAAGTGTTCTAGCTCCTAAGCAAAATATATCTAATCTGGACTTATCTTTACAACTGGAAGTGATTCCTTGACTAAGGATTCATAACACTCATCCAGATGAAAATATCATAGGGGATGCCACTGAAGGCGTGAGAACAAGAGGACAGACTCATCATGGGAATGTCTGCTTGTACTCCTGCTTCTTGTCTCAAATGGAACCCAAGAAGGTAGAAGATGCCTTGAAAGATAGCAGCTGGATTGAATTGATGTAAGAGGAGTTGCTTCAATTCAAAAGATAAAAGGTTTGGAACCTATGTCCACTACCATCTGGTTAAGTACCTATAGGGACTAAATGGGTTTTCAGAAACAAGAGAGATGATAGAGGTGTGGTCATCAAGAACAAGGCAAGACTGGTGGTTCAAGGATACACTCAAGAGGAAGTAATTAATTATACTGATGTTTTTGCACCTGTTGCAAGACTTGAGGCAGTTAGGATCTTCCTTGCTTATGCTGCATCCAAGAATTTCACTGTCTACCAACTTGATGTCAAGTGTGCCTTTCTCTATGGGGACATAGATAGAGAAGTATACGTGTGCCAGCCTCCAGGATTTGAAGACCCACAGCACCCCAACTATGTGTGTAAATTAGATAAAGCTCTATATGGGCTGCACCAAGCACCTAGGCTGTGGTATGAGACTTTGTCTCAATTTCTCCTGAAAAATGGTTACACCAGAGGTACCATTGATAAGACTCTTTTTATAAAGAAGTCTGGAAAGGATATCCTACTTGTTCAAGTCTATGTCAATGACATCATATTTGGCTCCTCAAATGACCAAATGTGTAAAGACTTTGAAAGCATCATGAAGAAGAAGTTTAAGATGATTTCCATGGGAAAAATGGACTTTTTCCTTGGAATTCAGGTAAAACAATTGAAGGAAGGGTTTTTCATAATCAATCTAAGTATGAAAAACACATCCTAGAAAGATTTGACATGAAAGACTGTAAGCCAGCCAAGACACTCATACCCAAAAACCATAACCTCTATCCTGATTCTGAGGGGGAGGATACTGATCAACATCAGTATAGGGAAATCATTGGTTCTCTGATGTATCTCATAGCAAGTAGACCTGATATCATGTTTGCAACTTGTATTTGTCTAAGATATCAGACTGCTCCAAAGATGTCTCACCTAGCTTCTACCAAGAGGATCCTCAGATACCTCAAAGGGGCACCTAAACTAGGTCTCTGGTATCCAAGGAACAACAATTTCAATCTCTATGGATACTCTGACAGTGACTATGGTGGCTGTAACATTGACAGGAAATCAACATCAGGGGGATGCCAATTTCTTGGTGGAAGGATCATTTCATGGCAATGCAAAAAGCAATCTTGTGTATCTACATCAACTGCTAAAGCTAAATACATTGTTGCTGCAAGTTGCTGTGCTCAGCTGCTATGGATTCAGAACCAGATGTTAGACTGTGGATTCAACTCTGTAAGCACTCCTATCCACATTGACAACAGCAGTGCTATCTTCATCACTGAAAATCCTATGAAGCACTCCAAGACAAAGCATATTGATATCAGGTATCATTTCATTAGAGATATTCATGAGAAAAATCTAATTAAGCTAATCAAAGTTGACTCAAATGAACAATATGCTGACTTGTTCACTAAAGCTTTTGATGAACAGAGATTTAAGTATCTCATTACAGCAATCGGGATGATAAACATTGAATAGCTTATCTCTTTTGGAAAACCTTTTAGAATATGCAATGTCATATGTCAATGCAATCTAAGCCCTGTTACAAAAGGTCTCTCTCTAAAATTTTCACTAAGTCTAAATTCTTCCGAAGAAGAATTAACCTTCGGAAGATATTTTCTTATCTTTCGAAGCAAGTTCCTCCAGGATAATTTTTCTTCTCAGAAGAGTTTTTAGTATCGGAAGAAGCAATTGATTACATATCAGATCTACTTCCGATGCTTATTAGAACTCTCCATTCTGAAAGCAATCTTTACTCTCGGAAGTAGAATTTACTCTCGGAAGTAGTGTTTACTCTAGGAAATAAAATTCTACCTTCGGAAGTAAGAAGTTGCATTCGGAAGATAAGTTGCCTTCGGAAATGATTTATACTCGGAAGAAAGACCTTACTGTGCAACGGAAATCTTTTTGGGCCCCACTCTGTAAAAGGTAAAGATTTTATTAATGATGTCGGATTATTTAAATAAAAACTGACCTTACCGCTTCATTTTCAACTTCTTGCCAAAATCTTACTGCCCTAAAAAATTTCCCTCATTTTCAATTTACTCAAGCTCAAACTCATCTTCCCACAACTTTCTCCGATGACTTAACCCTCAGCACAATCAACTCGCATTTCTTGATTCTTCCAGAGATGCTGACTTCTCTGATATCATTTCCTTTCTTACCCAATCATCTTACTACACTGCTTTGACTGTTAACCCTACCGTTTATTCAAATCATATGGTGGAAATCTGGGAAATAGTCGGATTGAAACATTGAATGGGGCTCGAGTAATAAGATCGAGCATCTGTGGCCAGGAGTTAGTCATTATTGAACAACTCATCAGGGAGCATCTCGAGCTTCATGATGAAGGTGCACCCATAGAATTCCTTAAAACATATTTGGACAACACTTACATCCAAATGGGATATGGTGGAGATGTTGGCAGGTCTACAGTTTACAAGTTTAACTTCTCTTACAACTGAAAGTTCTTGCTACATGTCGTTCTTCACTATTTATCCAACAAATCTAAGGGTTGGGATCAAATCCCATATGAACTAGGGTACCTAGTTTATGGAATGGTGAGAAGCCTTTGCTTCAATTACTCACGATTTGTGCTGACCAATCTCATAGTAAACATTCAGCGGGAGACATTCTTCATGTATCCCAGATTTCTTTAGCACATAATCAATTGTGAGCTGGAACAGAGTCAGCTTGTCTGTGCAGCTGCTCTGACTGTTCCTCAAATGTGGCCGACCATCTTTAAGATCTTGAAGAAGGTGTCCACCACTTTCACCGGAAGACATACTGCATTACTTCCAGGTATGATTGAGCAAATAGCTCCTGGTGACATCCCTGTTAACCCCATAGGTGATGAACCCACACCAGTAGCTACCCTCACACTGCCAAAGCTTCCTTCTCACCCTATCAAAATAACATACCAAAGATGCACCAAACGAACACTTGTTCAATCTACTCTGATTGAACAAGCCCCTCTTGTTCAATCCAAAAGGACTAGAGTGGAATAATGGTCTCCCATTCAGTCTGAGGTCCCACCATCCTTCACAATTGACCTCAATATGGGTTTTGATTTTCCTCAGTCTCAAACCTATGAGCCCGACACCCAAGCTGATAGCTCTTAGAGTGAGTCTCTACACTCCCCTGAGAAGCCATAAAGGGATAGCCCTGCCATAGGCTCAATGCCTTTAGACATTGACCAAGGTCCCAGGTCACTAGGTTTAACTTCTATATCCTTTACTGACCTTTTGTTGAGAACTGATGAAGAGATTACGTCTCTTCATGGCAATGAACTTGATCCACAACACTCTTTTAAGGATCAAAAGAGCCTCGAGAGACCTCTTATCTCTAGCCCCCATCAGCAAGCCGTTATTAAGGTGAGTCCCACTGATGTGGAGGGGACTCATGCAGATTCAGCTGCCACTACTGAAGTTGCCTTAATGGACCTTCAAGATAGTGGTAACATCTCTGAGACTGAATCTGCGGCAACCATGCCTATTGATGACTCTGAAAGAGACATCATTAAGCAAGGGAAACCAGGGTGCTAAGAAACCACATCTGTGGTGAGGATGAACATACTAGGTATGCTACCTCATCTCCCTATGATTCTTCAAAAGAAGATGAGGGAAGACTGCAACTCACCCTTAAAGACCTACTGTCTAAAGTCTCAATCCTTGAATCAAAGGTTAGAACTTTAGAGGATAGGTCTGCCACTCAGCAACTTGAGATTGACAGTCTCAAGGCTCAACTAGCTGAGAAACAGATTGAGAGATCTGTTAGGCACGTACCTATTCAAGCCTCCTTGAGCTCTTCCTCTAGCTCATCTAGCTCTCAAGATGATGCTACCAAAAAGGGGGAAAGTGTTAAGAGACAAACATTTAAGGAACCACAGATCCAAACTTCAACTTCTTTGGCTATCACTACTATCTTTCTTGAGCCATCTCAAGTCATACTGCAAATAGACCCAAGGATGCTTAAAGATCTCTATAGACTCTTCTCCCAATTTCTATTGAGATCTTCTCTAGAACAGCCTATTCCTGATATGGCTATGATATACTTTGGAGCTGAAGAGCTGTAGAGGCTAAGTGCACCTTCTACCACTGAGGAAGAAGTTGGTCAACCTAAGGTACAAATGGAACCTGAGATTAAATTCAAAGAGGAAATGAGGTCTGATGGCCCAGCAACTGAAATAGTTGGGACAGATAGTGCACTCCCTCAAACTTTCGAAGCTGAAGTCAAAGCCTCAGAAGAACAATTTGAATCTTCCGAAGCTGAGATGGAAGATGTGGAAGGACTGTTTTCTTTGTCCAAGGATCTAATCATCACAGATGCAATTCTTGAGCTAACATCTGAGGTGAATAGTGAGGACTTTCTTAACCAACCCTTAGCTCAGACAACTTCACTACCTCCATCTCAATCTGAACACTCCATCCAAGAACCACCAAAGTCAAGCACTTTCAAAAGTGATAAAGGAAATAAGAAAATGACTGCGGAAGAGCTTGAGGAGGAGGAGAAGATTGAGAAACTTAGAAGAAAAGGTAGACTTCCAGCTGAAAAGTTGCTAGCTGCCAGTTCCAAAGCAGCAACAGCCAATCAGGAGGAAGTCAATATCAAAAGGAGAGAAGAAATCATTGACAAGCTCATAATTCTTAGAGCTGCCAATGAAGACATACTCCTGCTACCATAAGAGGAGTTAGTCAAGCTAGAATAGGCAACCAGACTGCAGATTGAACGAAAGAAAGAAGCAGCACGGTTGGCCTTAGAAGAGGAAAGAGAAAGAAAACAGAGGGAAGTTGAACTGCAGCTCTGGAGGGAAAGGATATCTTTCCTAACCTCCAGAGGTTTCTCTCTTCAAGAACTATCTCAACATGATAATGATACGATCCTATGGTTCTTCAACAAAGAGCAGGATCAAATAGAGAAAGAGAGAAAGAAAGCTGCAAGAGAAAGATTGAAGGAAAAGAAGAAGAAAAAAGAAGAAGATAGGGTCACTGCTGCCAAGAAGATAGGTGAAAAGGCCTGGATGAAAGACTATCTCTGGGCTCATGGCTTCACTAGCAGGCAGGTGGGAACTATGTCTGAAAAGACACTCCAACGAATTGTCAGTGAAATCAAGGCTGACATTCGTATAGGAAAAAGAAAAGAGATGGACGACCTTCAAACCAACCACTAAACCTCAACCTGAACCAATTCCCTCACCTTTCACCATCAAACCTGAACCCTACACAACTGAGCCTACACCAGTATCCATATCAGCTTCATCACCACAACCACCCAAACTACCCGTCCTCCAACCCAAAACACTCCCCAGAACCACAACTCCACAACCTACCCAACAAACATCCAAACCATCCCCTCAGCCTTCTAAACATCTCTCCTTAAAAGAGTTTAAGGCAATCAAGACGAAGCTCATCAACTGCTCAACCCTGAGCGATATCTCTTGTGAGGGAGACTCTGTCAAACTAACTTATATTGATGGATCTTCATGTTCTCTCACTAGAGATCAATTCCTTGATCTGCCTAGAAGAACACTTGACCAAGCTTCTGTACTTCTTGGTCTTAACTCTGATTCCTTAAACGATGAAGAGAAGAGGCTAAGAAGAAAGCTGGTGACTTTACTGGATACAAGGAAAGGGGATAAGATTCCTAGCCAACCCCTTGTGCCTAGAAAGAAAATCATTCAGTGGAGGTTCGATGAAGCCTCTCACAACTTTGTTGTGGAGAGAGAGAATGGAGAGAGCAATAGGCTGAATGCCTCCTCTCTGCTACACTCCAGCAGATTCAATATCCCTGAGTTAGCAGAGAAAACATTCTCCAATCCCTCCAGCTCCGATGCTGTTGCACACATCAGAAATCATCTTAGCAGTCTTCATCTTGCTGAGCTAACCGTAAAAGCAAAGATTGAAGAGGAGCTGAAGCTGAAAGAGAAGGAAGCCAAGGAAAGTTCAACCACCATAGGCAAGGTGTTTCTATAGATGGTGGAAGGCCCCGAATTGGAACCAATAGTTAGATGGAAGTATGACTATACATCCCATCAACTAACTCTTTTTAGAGGGACCCAACAGAAGGTGCATATCATTCAAGGAGACAGACTGGATTTCCTGTCCACGAATGATTTGTACAAGCTTCTCAGCACCACTTCCAGGAAGAACAAAGACACTGATAAGTATATGCTTTCCCTGGTGCTAAAAGTTTTGAGAAGCAGGAACAAGTGAAGTTTTGGTAGCATCAGCCTAGGGGGAGTCTGTTGGATCAAGAAGAAGGCTGGTGCAACCAAAACCCAATCACTTAGACAATTTTGGTGCAACTAATAAAGGACTTCCGAAGCTAAGTGTGGAACTTCTGAAGGAAAAAGAGTTCTTCCGAGGAAAGTGTAATATCAACTTCCGAAGAGACACTCTTCTTCCGGAGACAAAGTATTCACTTTCGAAGATCAAGACTTAGAAGAAAAGATCAGAAGACAACTTCCGAAGTATGAAGAAAAAAAAGTCCTCAAGCCTCGGAAGAAGTAGCCTCTTCCGAAGTATAGATGGCTTCGGAATAACTTGTTCTTACGAAGCCAACTAACCTTTGAAAGACACTACTATGAACCAGTGGACATAAGTATGGTTCTCCTGACACTCTGCTGTAGACCTCTGATATACTGCATGGTGTTTTCTCAAAAGCCATGTAGTTGACCATACTTTATTCCACTGTTCACCTTTATTAGTTAGTACATTTACTAACTTTAGTTAGTAACAGTAGGTAACTCATGGACATGTCATGACTATCATATCTTAGATAATACTTTATCTAAGATACCTTAACTCTAGCATTGTAGTATATGCTTTAGTCATAAGTTCCCAGCTGGTATCAAAGTATAACCGGCTGTAGGTAGTAGTATATATAGTTTCTCATTGTAACTCATAAGGATAAGCTTGTAAGAGTCTTGTAACACTTTGATTTGAGAAGTAATATATACAAGTACTTTGAAAATTATATCTTTGTGCTCTTTGTTACTTAGTATATTATTATCAGCTCTTAGAAAAGACTCTGCTT
>BJCO01746582.1:0-11294 GCA_018326465.1 Flaveria floridana | reverse complement strand
TGTTTGTAACTGTAATTATACGGAGAAAGTCGATCTAGGGAGGTGTTAGTTCATAATACGATGTGTCGGTAGATTCAACACGATAGACTAGTAGACATCATTGGTGAACTCAATTTAAACTAATCTGTTCAACTGACTGTGGGTTCCCATCTTATCACTGGTTAACACAATCAATTATTTCCAATAAGGGATGATGAGCAAATAAACGCCACTAAAACTGTGCGGATAACCACCAAAAGAGCAAAGCACGAAAAATGAAAATAAACGCAATCAAGCTGATAACCTATGTTGTTGCTGTGTTACGTGCAAGAAAAATATTTGGAGTCGCTCTAACAAGAAGATAGGTTGTGTGCCTCTCTGCTGTGCGATGGCACTGACTTGAGGATAAGCATCACCTAGATATTCTAGAATTCATTGTTGATTGCCACCTCTCTCCTATGCGATGGCACTGACCTGAGTCTTGGCTTCTCTTTGAAAGCTCTATGAATAGTCTCTTCTTGTCAAAATACCCATAGACCGCTCAAAATTCTCCTGAGGTATGTTGATTACCATATATGCTTGGGATCCACAAAAGTTGGTTGAAATAATATAACCTAATACGTCACCAATATGTGTCAAAAGTCTGTGTATGGATTTAAGTGGACAAGTATACTGACAATCGTCGTGGCTGCATCACCTTATGTTCAAAATCAATGTGTGTTACATATCAGATCAAGCATGATTCCCGGTTAGAACGGAGAAGTCTCAGATGAACGAGAAACTGTGATATGTAAATATGTTAGTTTCAATTTTGAAAAATATATAAAAGTTCCAAGTAATTTAGTCTATGCTTGTCTGATTCCATATGAATCTGTCTTAGAAATGATGTTAACGCTAATAGGCTACTCTATCCTGCTC
The DNA here is from genome assembly GCA_018326465.1 of Flaveria floridana. Lineage (NCBI taxonomy): Eukaryota > Viridiplantae > Streptophyta > Magnoliopsida > Asterales > Asteraceae > Flaveria > Flaveria floridana. Next base: position 10,397 of record BJCO01746582.1, on the reverse strand, counting down.
TAACAAAATCATGAAAACATGTTTATTTGGTCTCTTAGGTAGTCATTCAAGTTCTTTGTAAAGTGTGTCTGTGTCAGACTTCGCTATGTTATTCAGTGTTGTGACTGTCACAAAATGAACTTAACATTAATCTAAACTAAAGTGTTTTTGAAAAGATAAATGGATCACGTCTGAGGTGATCGGGTGGATAAATGGATCAAGTCTGAGGTGATCGGGTGGATAAATGGATCATGTCTGAGATGATCACAAGTTCTCAAGTTAATATGATCATGTCTGAGATGATTGAATGCTCAAAATGTCTATCTATAATCAAAGGGGGTAAAATGCAAATTGGTCACAAATTCAAAATCATGAGTATGACCCATACGCACGATTGGACCATAAGTTTGGACGAACCGTGCGAATGGACCATACTCATGACCTAGACAACCGAATGGAGCATGAGTATGAACCATTCACACGAATGGCTTACAAGATTGAGCCAGTCGCCCGAATGGATCTATGCGGATGAGTCAGTCACCCGACTGAGACCTAGTCGGCCGACTGAATGTGATCGACTGAACCAAATGCACGACTGAGGTCCAATCACCCAAATTAATAGAACGAATGGGTCCAGTCGCCCGATTGAAATCAGATTCAGTATAAATTGAGCCCTAGTCGATCGCATTCAACTCATCACCCTAAATCACCCCCAAATCGCACACCGTACCGTTACTCTGGCCAAATTTCCTCAGACCAAACTCGGACTTCTTTTGATATACTGACGATTGTTAGTGGTTATACAGGTACAATGCAGTGCAACCCATCCAATATTCCACAGATTTGACATCAAAATCATGAAATTCGACCCATACAAGAACCGAACATTGAAATGGACTAATAACCTAACCAAACTGAGTAAAATGTGGAAATAAAGTTATTAGATTATTAATAAAGTGATTGAGAGTCTAATGAACCAAAAAACGACGTCTAATTCTAAGTTTTGGTCCAAATCTGAACTGGGGTTGACCAAACAATGGGTCATGCAACTGGACACCAGGATGAACTACAATCTCACGACTGAGTGGATGATTGAGCCAATCGACCGAATGATCGATACGAATGAGATCAGTCAGCCGACTGAACTAATCGCATACTCTGTCATCCGATTGAACTCAGTCGCATGATTCAATCACCCGAATGTATTCAATCGCATGATAGGTCAACCGACTGAACTCAGTCGCATGGTTCAATCGCATGATTGAACCAGACTGAGTACTACCAGGTTAATTAGAACTGATTTGTGTTGTGTGGGATCTAATGCCTATCTGTATTGTGTTGCAGATTGATGGCTGACAGGTGGGCCATCAATCCTAAGCACAACATATGTGCTCATTTAGATGCTATGACTCATAATGGTGCCGAGTTTGTGGGGATCATCGCTTTTCTCAAGCAATCCAGAATCTACAGGGCTATTTCCAACCATGCACTCCTATAGGTCCATTCAGCAGACCTTCTGGGAGGGGGCATCGGTTGACCGTCCACGTGAGCCTTACAACATCAGGAGTTCTATTTTTGGTGTAGACATAGAGATTACTGCTGAAGATATCCGGTGGATACTTGGTTTGGGTGATGATGCAGACCGCCCTACCAGACCACCCACTGACGGTTAGAGGGTGCTTCTTAAGGATGAAGTATGCTGTGGATATTAACGCAGGTGTGCTCAACAAGAGCAACCTGTGTCCCCAGTACAAGTACTTAACACATGTCATCCTTAAGTGCATGGCTTCGAGGAGGGGTGGGTTTGATGACCTATCAGTCCAGATTCAAAATGCCTACGTGGCACTGGTGCTGAACCACCCCTTCAGCTTCTCGAGCATGATATTCTCCTACCTTATAGAGAATCTGGAGGCTAAGGGCAAAGAAGGGTTCTGCATGTACCTAGATTTCTCCAAATGATCCTTGATGAGAAGCTGCCAACACTGCCCAAGGAGTGCCACGACGCTGTGTCCTTGGAGATCATGGATGATACGACACTGGGTCGTGTGAGAGTATACCAGGGAAAGAAGGTCAAACCCCCGGTGAAGAGACTCTTCGGGTATTTGGACCATGCTGAGTATGTGGCGCCCGGGAGGCGAAACAAGACTAATGATAGGGGCATCATCATTAGAAACAAAACAAGACTAGTGGCACAGGGATACACACAAGAAGAAGGCATAGACTACGATGAAGTGTTTGCTCTTGTAGCCAGATTAGAAGCTATCAGAATTTTCCTTGCGTACTCAGCATCCATGAAATTCACGGTATATCAAATGGATGTGAAGTGTGCCTTTCTCTATGGCAAGATTGCTGAAGAAGTCTTTGTGAGTCAATCTTCTGGCTTTCATGACTCTGATTTCCCTCATACAAGCTTGACAAAGCACTGTATGGTCTTCATCAAGCACCACAAAAGTCGTATGAGACTCTATCGTCTTTTCTACTCACAAATGGATATGAAAGAGGAAAGATTGATTAGACTCTCTTTAGAAAGAGAAAAGGAAAAGACATGTTGCTAGTCCAGATTTAAATGGATGATATCATTTTTGGCTCAACAAACAAGCAACTCTATAAAGATTTTGAAGATATCATGCATTCCAAGTTCCAAATGAGTGTTATAGGAGAACTCACTTTCTTTTTAGGAGTGCAAGTACAACAAACAGCTGATGGAATCTTCATCAACCAATCAAAATATGTGGAAACCATGTTGAAAAAGTTTCATTTTGTAGATTGTCAGTCTATCAGAACTCCTGTTGATACCAAGATGAAGATTGGTCCAGATCCTGAAGGAAAATCAGTGGATCAGACTCACCACAGATCAATGATTGGATCACTCATGTATCTAACAGCTAGTAGACCAGACATTATGTTTGGTGTGAATGCAGTCAAGAGTGATCCAATCAGATCCTAAGGTACCAATCAGATACTAAGGAATCACATGTGAATGCAGTCAAGAGGATATTCAGATATCTCAAGGGCAAGCCTGCACTTGGATTATGGTATTCAAAGGAAGGATATTTTGATCCCTATGCATACACTGACAGTGATTATGGAGGATGCAATTTTAACAGGAAGTTCACATCTGGCGGTTGTAAAATTCTTGGTCCCAGACCGGTCTCCTGGTAGTGCAAGAAGCAGATAAATGTGTCTGTTTCAATAGAAGAAGCTGAGTATGTTACAGCATCAGCCTGTTGCTCTCAAGTTCTCTGGATTCAAAACCAGATGCTTGATTATGGTTTTAACTTTTTGCACACACCAATTCATATTGACAACACAGCAGCAATGTTAATAACTAATAATCCAGTTCGACACTAAAAAACCATACATACTAAAATTAGATATCACTTTTTGAGAGATGGTGCTGATTGATACAGGTTCACACTGATAATCGATTAGCTGATTTATTCACTAAGGCATTTGATCCAAGTTGATTATAAATTCTTTGTTTAATCAATTGGCATGATTAACCTTGAGTAAAAATCAAAATTAACAAAAACATTCAAATATTACAAAAACCCAAAAAGAATTCATCCTGTAGAAGTATATGTTTATTCACACAGTGAATTATAGTCGTTATATCATTCACAGTGCTGATGTCATGATCCAAAAAAATTCCCAATGAGGAACACATCTAACTTGGGTGAAGAAATAAAAGATATACATTCCATGTGAATAAACAAAAAGAATCCCAAAGAGGATTACCTTCCAATGTGAAGTGAAAAAGAATCCCAATATGGATCAGACAAACAAAAAGGATCAAAGTAAAAGAATCCAATGCGGACCAATCAAAATGAAATATCGTAATTTAAATGATCTGGTTATATAAGCTATTAAAATTTCAACCATTCATTACATGCAGATAGTTGATCTTACCATGCTTTTGAGTGTGAGGTACATGTTGAATACTCAATCAACTAAAAAACATGATAAAGATCACTAGCATCAAAATATTAACCAAGTTTGAGTTTAAGAGGACAAACGTACATTCAATCAATATGTCATGATTATGTCTATTTTATTAACAATTGCTTGCACTTGTAAAATGTAAGACTAATATGATCCCAAAAAATATATATCTCCACTTCATGTATATATAAGAAAACAAAAAATCACAAAAATAGTTTCTCTTTAAAATTTTAAATCTTTAAAGTTTTTATCCAATATGGATATAAACTATAGGGGGAGTAATTAAAATTTTGGGCATTATGTATATCTTCCTTTCTTAAAAAATATAAAAAATAAAAAAATGACTACGTTCGTGCAGAAGTTATACCATAGTATCTTAGTATTTGCAGACATCTTGAAGCACAAAATTCCAAGATCAGTCAACACTGGGAAACTTGTATCACAGGTGGTGTACAATTCAATCCAAGCAAGAATTGACAAACCAAGCAACAGTCAAAACTTCATAAACAGCAAATCAATAGACTCATCTTCAAAGCAGTCAAAAGCAAAAGACACAACTCATAAAACTCAAGCATCAAAGCAAAAGCAACTAAAACTACCCACAATAGAAACATTAAGTGTTGACAAGTTCAAAACTTAAAGCAGGTAAGAGCATTGGTTAATGCAGGTGAAGGTAACCCAAGCATATAACTAATACGGGTAACAGTTTTATTGATGAAAAATAGCTAAAGTAATGTGGATAAGCTAACCCTACCGCATTAATTTCACAACAAATGCTTACAAGTTTTAAGTATAAAAACTAATGCGGACAAGTTTGTTCATCCGCATTTGTTCACTCCACCGCATTTCTCAAATATGGCTAAAATCAATACTAAAACTTGGTTGTGTATTTGTATCATCATAAATTAGAAGTGTGCTCACACTCTTCTGTCATTATGTTTGAAGTTCAAGAAATGCGGACAACTTAATTGTTCATCCGCATTTGTTGAAGTAAATATGGGAAGACAAATGTTCTGTAGCATTTGCTACATGTACAAATGCTTGATAAGTTAACACATTGCTACAGTTCAAAATTGTATGTTAACTTAACATCCGCATTTGCTAAAGTTTTCAAGTGTCTGACAACTTAAAACTTCCACATTAGCTACAGTACACAAATGCGGCCAAAGTTTACTCTTCCACATTTGCTATAGTAAACAAATGGTGATTGTTTTAACCTTCCATATTTGCTACAATAGTTGACCGCATTTGTTTCAAAACTTCTATAATTTGTAAAAGCTATTAAAATTGACTATTAAACAGATCATCAGAGGTCATTTAATGCTTTTCAAATTTGAGTGACATTAAAGTGCGACGAATAAAAAACCTTCCTTCATCCATCATCAAAATCATTAACATCATTCTGATTTCTGTGTTCTTTGAACATCATATTGTCTCTATTTTGATTCTCAACCATCATAGTATCGAAAGAAGGTGATTATTAGCAAAATCCACTATTCCCGTCAAATACATGATGAACTTAGAACCCTAACATAAAGAAAGATTCACAAAATCATCATCAAACTAAGTATTGATAGACATTTTCGAGTTCAAAGATACAAATGATCATGAAAAATAAACATGAACAAGTGATCTTCAAACCCTAAGATTGTCGCACGAACAGGGGATCATCATACTGTAAATGTCAACTTCAAAACCTAGGTTTGAATGTTAAAATAGACTTTAAACGGAATATTATCATCAAAATCAAAGATAAATCATAATAAAACTGGTCATGCATTGTAAAATCAAATTAGGTCAAATTGCTATAAAACAATACCCATGATGCTTTAATTTTGACCAAATAAAGTCAAAATTTGAAACAATCAACTTGATTTCACCAGTGTAATTGATGATTATGTGTCAAGTACTAATTTATATGCATCTTGTGCAAAAGCTAATGGCAAATCTCACATGGAGTAAACTCCTTAGTGTTAGTGGATTTCTTGACCCTGGATGTCCCTGAGGCAGATGGACTTAGAGACATGATCAGATTCATATCCACTACCAGAGTCGCTCATGCTACTATTGTGAGACCTATCATTTATGACCACTTCATAAGATCATTTTGGGGAGCAGCTGAAGCTACAGAGATTGATGGTGTCAAGACTTTATCTATCACACCATTTCCATCACTGAACAAACTATAAGACAATGTCTACAGTTTGGTGATGATGCTAACACTCCTTATGAACTTAAAGATAAGGAGATCATGACCTTCTTTGCTAACATAGGGTATGAAGGTGGATATGAAGGAAAGCATATTCTCAAAGGGTTGGTAGATTTGTAGTGGAGATTCTTGATACACTTTTTCCAGCACTGTCTATACAAAAGAAAGACAGGATGGAATGATATTCCTGTTACTACATCATCTGCTATATGTTCTCTATGCACTAACATGCCATTCAACATGCCTTCCTATGCATTCAATGGCTTGGTTTCTAACATACAAGAAGGAACAAGACATACGTTCCTTAATATCCAAGATTCCTATAATGCCTCATCAATGAAGCATTTCCCCAACTAGTACCTGTAGGACCTGTAATGGACATGCCGCATTACAATGCCAAGTCCTATAACTATATCAAGAAGAGGGATCCAAGGAATTTTTGTAGTGAAACTTTCTTTCCATTATTTCCTTGGATATTAGAGCAGATCAACCAACAAGAAGAACAAGAAGATATAGCTCTAGCTAATTAGCAAGCTACAAAAGAAGAAGAACAAGCTACTCATGATCAACAACTTGTTGATGAGCAAGCAGAACAAGCACAAGATGAACAAAGGTCTATGTCACTACATGTTGATATAGGTGGTGATCTTCATGTAGAACCTTCTGTTCAAGAAGCTGAAATTGCTTCTCCATTCAGACCATCACCTATTCAGTCTCCATACATGTCTCCAACTCACTTTTCCGTACCTAACACTTCTCCAACAGCTGCTTGTTCTGTATAGTCTGGTGAATCTACCAGTTCTTCAGATGACTCCAAATCATCTCCGGATAAGGAGAGTCGCACCATGAGAATGCCAGTGAGACAAGTACAATCTGAAGAAGGACCTTCTAAAAGTTATGCTGAATCAGGATTCAATGAACCTGATGAGAAGGATGAAATGATCATTGAGCTGTTATTGAAAGTGGAAAGGATAGAAAAGCTGTTGAATAGAAAATTTGACATTATCCAAGACAGATTTAAAGAGTTGGATGATAAAGAATTAGAGATCAAAGAACTCAAAGACAGACATGAGGGAGAAAAGGCAAAGAAAGACAAATAAATTGATGAACCCAAGGCTGCCCTCAACAAAGTTAAAGAAGAAATCAGCGGGCATGTTGATACTGTAACTCTACAGACTCTTGCCATGGAGGAACAGGAAAGCTTGATTGAGAGCCAGTCTGCTCTCATTGCTGATCTTAGCAGAGAAAATAAGACTTTACTGAAAAGAATCTCAGAACTGGAGATGCTGATTAAGATAAAAGATGAGTTAGTTGAGGAGCAAGAAACTAAAGGTGCTGAGCAAGAACAAAAAGATGATGAACCAGAAACAAAAAAAGAATTAAGTCTACCCATGTTTGTTTACTCTAGTGAACCATCTGAAGAAACCACTGAGCAAGCCTCTGAGCTTAGAGATCTTATCAAAGAGCTTGACAGCTCACTACTTGAGAGTTTGAAGATCAAGTATAGGTTGGACTCATATTTGTTTACATTTCTATGTAGTAGGATTTATGTTAGATTACTATTGTAAGTTGTTTAGTTTATTAATCTATTTTTGTAGTCCAGCAAAACTGTGAGTGAAACTGTTAGTTTTGCTCACAGTCAGCTGTAAGTTCACACAGCAAAACTGCAGTTTCTGTCGGGCGAAACTATAGTTTCGGCATCACACTTTCGCTTACAGCGAAACTATCTGTGAAACTAAGACTTCTATATATAGATTTCATTTTGTTCATTGTTGGATATCCTTGCAAAACCATAATCGAATATTTTTGTTGCTAGAGGCTATTGTAACCTGGTTCTTATTGAATATAGTGAGCTTATCTTATTCCATTTGTATTGTTGCTTATTGAATCATCTTTGAATACATTTTGGTCTTCTTTGTTCTTCAAATCTTTGTGTGTGTTGTTTGTTTGTGGTATTGAACGATTCAAACCATCTTCTTCACTGAAAAACCGATCAAATGAACCAACAAAATGGTATCAGAGCCTTAGTGCTCTTGATTGTTTGAGGTTTTTGGTTATTTTTGTTCAATACCACTATTTCTTCATTTCTATATCAAATTAGAGTGTATATGATATGGAAATTGATTGAATTCTCCTTGTTTTTGTTTGGGGAAGATTTGTGAATCATCACATCTCAAATACATTGAGATTTGGGTGATTTCAGGTTGTTTTCAGGGTTTATAGGGTTTTCTGGTTCATCCAGCGAAACTGAGTGTTCTTCCAGCGAAACGATACTTTTCTTTCAGCGAAACTACTATTTTTACTTTTGCTGTTTTCTGCGAAACTAGGATTTTTGAACGAAAGTTCATCTGTGCTCGTGTGTCTTTACTAGCAAAATTGCTGCCGAAAGTACCCTGAATGAAAGCTCAAGCTTGGTTCCTATGAAACTCACAGTGAAACTAAGCATTTGACTGCTTCTGGCTAGCGAAATTGCTGCCGAAATTGTTAGCGAAAGTATCCTTGTCAGGGCAAAATTATCTTCAGCAAAACGATCTCAGGGAAACTACATTTTTCTGTGAAAATACCTTTTTGTTCAGTGAAATTGTCATGTCAAAGATGACTTCTCTCACTCTTGCTGATCTAGAGAGTGTTGCTCCCAATAGACCTCCAAGACTCATAAACGGGGACAATTTTGAAGACTGGAAGAGATTTCTGAAGGGGTTGATCTGCCCAAGATACATATTAAATTGATGTGGCTAATGTGATATGATCCAAGCCAGGTCATACCTAATAACAAGCCAAAAAAACACCGATAAATATTTATTCGTTGATAAGATCACACAAATAAATATTAACAACAATTTAGAAACCGGGTTTTCAAATCATTGCTTTTGTCAATGAACAAGATTATATATATAATTTGTTCATGAGGGATTATTTGTTTCATTACTTAAATTAGTTAAACAATGACAAATAATAGTGTGTGTTAGTGCTAAAAAATTAAAGTGGTTTAATTTTATAAAAACTAAAGTGCAAGAGTGTATAATTTTATAAAAGTTCAAAATGAGAGGGAAACCAAAGGGGACAAAAAATCAGCTGCCCCTTTTGGTCTTGGGAACCCATCTTGTTTTGTTCTAAGGGCATGCAAGACTCTCTCCACTTGAACACTCTTTCACTTGCACTTCTCTCTCACACACACAAGAGCAAAAATAGTTCTCTCATCTCTCTCTCTCTCTATCTCGGTTTTTAGAGCTGAAAGAATAAGAGTTTTTTCAGCTTTCAAGAAGTGTTCTTGGCTGAAAAGTCCATCTTGAAGAGGGTTCCACAAGTTGGTGTTGGAAGACCTAGCAAGTGGGTGTTTGTACAAGCTTGGGGTATCATCTCTTGAGGTCTTCTTGCTTGAAGATTCAGCCTCAAAACTCATCCTTTTCACCTCAACAAAAACGATTTCCAGCAGATCCAAAGGTTGTATTTCAAACATCCTATGTTTATTTCATCATATGTATTTCGTATAATGGACCATGGTTTGGGGTTTGCTTATTAAATGGGTTTAATAATCATCATAATAACAAGTTTTAAAACTAATAATCCGCTGCATTTTTCATATAAACAAGCTTATATGAACTTTGATAAACTTGTTAAATCCCTACAATGGCATCAAGAGCCACTTATACGAATGCATACATGTATAAGACATACTAGTTCATGGTTTTGGGTGTGTGACACCATATAGCCGAGAGTTAGAGGGCTGAAATGTTACCCCTTTTGATTTTTAAAATTATTACTTTATATGCGTGTAAGGATCTTTAAAAATTTAGATCATGAGATAGTTGTTTGTTTGGACAATACCCATTTGTTCTTGGTTTATGTTGGCCAAGAATATGGGTTAAAAAGGGGCTGCCAAAAATCGATAGAAATGTACATATTTGGATATGTTGTTTTGGTTATGCATAACAAATCCTAGAACTTGTGGATTGATTGATTGGTTGTCATGATATATTCATTTGGCTATGTAATAATTTAATTTTATGTTTCAAGTCTTGTTTTGTAATTTATTTATTCATTTGGTTTGTAATAAATAAATTAGGAGTTTTTCCTTTACTAGAAAAATTGTATTAGGATACATATTTTGTAAGGATGCTCAAGATCAAGATTTGAAGAAAAGATGGACAAAGAGGATGCTTGAAGATGTGGATTCAAGTGGGAGTCCTTTTGTCATCCTTGTGTCATGTTCTTAACCCTTAGGACAAGACCTTTTGACACACTTGTTTTGGCTAAACAAGTGTGC
>BJCO01746535.1:0-13632 GCA_018326465.1 Flaveria floridana | reverse complement strand
CAACTCTTGTCTTTTAGTCATCTTATCTTCATTTCTGGGGGAATCAGAATGTTGTATTTCTATATCCTCAGCTTGCTTAGTCATAAACCTGTTTCCACGTTGTATCTTTTTCCTAGGGGTCTTAATTGTATATCCTCCAATGTGTACCGGTGCACGTCGAACATAAAATTTTGGCTTATTTTCCACTTCCAGTTGAGGGATTTCCATATCTTGTTAGGGTTCTGTTTCAGGTGTTATTTCCTTAGAGTTGCTATGGTCTGGGCACTCGGAAGGATCGGTCTCATTATGGTAACTATCTGAATTTATAACTGCACGAACTTCTTTATAATGTTTCACAAAATGGTTAGTCATATATTATTATAATTATTTAAGCATGAAATCATAGAATTTTCACATAAAATTATATCACACAAGTAAACATATATTTACCATTAATTGAGCTTATGGTTATAGTCTAGGTATTTTTATTATACCTAATTCTCTATAAACAATGGCTTTGATACCAACCTGTCACATCCTGGCGGAAGCGTGAAGCGATATTTGGATGTGACTTGTTTGTTCAGAACGTAATTGATTACAAGAAATTTAAATCACAATAATATGAAAACATAAAACACATACTTCATATATATATTATAATTTGGATTACATCATTACATATAAGTTAAAATTTGATATAACCCTTATTACAACATATTATTTAGCTAACATCTTCATATACGATGAAAATGCACATCCACTATCACGCTACCATCGTAGATATTAACTGTTAGGCTAACACATACTCGTCTCGTAACTTCACCCCATCCATTGTAAACATCAAAGGAAAAGTCTATATTATTAGTCATTTTCACCTAAAAAAACTTACTCAAATAGTCAATATAAAGTTGGTGAGATCATAGGTTAATATCGAGACAAAACATTTTATTGATGCACCAATTACAACCAAACCTGCTCACACACATAATCATACTGTCACGAAATAATTCACAAGATCAGAAAATATTACATCCCAACCCTCATTCGGTAGGTGTAGGAAAATAGCATCACAACACTCATCCTATTGGTGCAAATATTCTCCTAAGTAGCGCTACTAATATTATCAGACGGTTACTCATTCGAATTAATGGTTGTATCACAAATGACAGTAAGTCTTAAAATATTTTCAAAAACAATGCATCAACATAACTAGTATGCTTTTTCCTCTAAAAACTTTACAAATACCAAAATGTCAAAATGGGGCTATGAGTCTCACCGTTTCTCTAAATTGTAACCTATAAAATAATTCATAAGTTAGATAATTTTTTTTTAAAATTTTTAGAACCTCAGATATAACAACTTTTGAGATTTAGCTGTGAAATAATCAGCTAACATCACCATAAAATTCCCAACTTTTATTTCACTATATATAAATTGTTATAATTATTTCAAATTCTCTATAAATCATCAAAAATATCTACTGCTATCCAAAAGTTATCAAAAATTTACAGAATGTTTCTTTAACCGTATAAATCATCTAATAATTTTTCTGATGTTTAGTTCACAACATATTGTTTTCTATAAATCTTACAATACTGACAAAATTCATTAAAAATAGTAATATAACTCCAAAAATTATGAATTTTATACCATCTGTTGAAACTGATTTATCATAGCTTCAGTAAATTTTTAATGATTTATGGTACTGGTTAATTATTTATTTAGATTTTTCTATTACAGATCACTTAAAAATTCATTTTTCAAACATAATAAGGAAATAAAATACCAAATAATTCTTGGAGCTTTTATAACTCAAAATAGTCATTCAGTGATTTTTCCAGAATTTTTACCGAATTATTTGTATTTTTGAGTATTTTCTTGATTTTAAATAATTATATAAATTATTTTACTTAATATATTTTTACAAAAATTTACAGAATAATAAGTCAATATTTTCTGAAATTGTTCCAATGTTTATTCTCACAATCGTAATTATTAACATTTTTATTTAATTTCTCTTAATATTTTAAGATAAATTCTCATTTAATCCAAAAATATTCCTTTTTGTCAAGTTTTTCTGATTTTATTACTGTGATTGATAAAAATTTAGGTTTTCAAAATTTTTAAGATTAGTTTTGGTATATATGTACCAAAACTAATTTATATGTGTTTATAACACATATGTAACCTTTGGTATTTTTAAATACTTAGAAAGATTTTAACCTTGTAGAATGAGATGAGAAAGGGATGATGATGATGAGATGATCAAGAATATCTTGAGTACGACTTGAAAAGATGGCTAACTTGGTTGTTTGTTTTGTTTGTAAAACCGAGAGGTAGAGAAGCAAGGTGGTGGAAGGTAGTGTTAGGTCGCGAGAGGTGATGGTGTTGTTGTTGGGTTACGGGAAGGTGATGGTGGTGATAGTGTGCGATGGTGAAGTGGTGATGGTATGATGGTTACGGGAACAAGGTGGTGATAATTGTGGTTTGATAGTGGAGGCCGAGAGGTTCAAGAAGATTAGGAATGGTATGCGGTTGTGTTTGTGATGGTATATGGCGACCGAGAGGTAGACTTTTGTAGGTGGAATTGTCATGATTATTTCTTAGGGATAGGATGTTGATGTGTCCCTTATAGCCTAGGTTAGTCGATCCTTTAACATGGTAGATGGCGGGTTTTGGGCATTGCTTAGAATCTTGCAAGGTTAGGTGGCAACTATGAGAACAAGCTTGGTGTATTTGCAATGATGAGGATGTATAGGAACCGAGAGTTTTGAAGTGTCCATCGGTGTGTAGGTGGCGGTTTATATTAATCAAGAAATGGACACCAAGCATCCATAATGATTACTATTTTGTGAGGTGGCATGGTTATGAGATTGCTTAGTGTTCTAGTAGGTTTATGGTTCATGCATGAAGGTTGGCCGAGAACCCTCATGAAGTTGCCACCTCCATTCCACAATGATGATGTCCCATGTGATATTAACAAGGTGACTTAGTAGGTGGTTTGGTGGTTTCATTTAGCCGAGAGGTATAGAAGGGTGGTTTGGTGTGTTTGGGTTAGTGTTTTTGTGGTTTAGTGTTTAGGTGTTTTATTTTTGTTTTGGTATCAAGATCTATTTGTGATATTTAGGTTGGGTTATTATATTATTTTGATACTTAATTTATCTATGAGTAACTTTATACATATTACCCATATATATTTAGCATAGATAATCATAAGATTATGGGTGTATATATATACATACATGCAAAATATATATCTATAGGCATGCATAAATATATATGTACATGCAACAACGTGCATGTTCTAATTTTATACATGCATGCAAACATGCATACGAAATTTTCATATATATACATGCATGTACACGTAAATTTTCTAATATATATGCATGCATGCAAACATGCATACGTACATTCTATGTATATACATGCATGCAACATGTATACGTAAAATATATATGCGTGACATTCATGAAATAATATCGTAATTTACTAAATAATTTCCACGAGACATTTAGTCGTAACATAAAATTGTTTATCTATTTTTAGGGTTGTCACAGGTATATATACATCTGTAATTATACATTTGATTGTTAATGGATCTCAAGGAATTCTTACAAATCTCTCTTTGGAAATTGATCCTTAACATCCTAGCAAATCAATGATGCCTTAGTGGTTGATTACTTACCAAATTGACTCATAGAATCGGCAAATTGCTTTTGAATCACTTCCCTTTCTCTTCATTTATTTTGAAAATGAGCATCAATTTAAGCTTGTTGAGTATGCATATGATTATGCATCTTTTGTATTTAGAATCGCTGCTCTCGTACCTAGAAATTTGTTATGCATATATAATTAGTAAATAAAAAATATATAAAATAAAACATAAGCGCACTCGATCAGCAAAAGGAAGCTCAGTCAGTTGATAGATGTAGCTAAGCCAAGTTGGAAAGTTCAATACAATCAAGAAATTAGCATATATCTAGCATTTTTCATCTATTATAGTAACATAGTTTATTTTTCATCATTATATACCTTTCAGCAAACACATACATAGAAATACAAATACATGCACATGCAGACACATACATCTGTACCAATACACATACCTACACACAAACATACACGTATATAAAAGTAAGTACCCTCATGTTGAGACCGCTTGAACTCAGCATGACGATCTGACTCTGGTGACTTCTAAAGTTCTACAGACAACCCACACGAAGATTCAACTCTAGTGACTTGGCTAGATGGTCATATTAAAGACCCGTCATCAAATACATTGGATGCTACGACCTTGATGAATAAAATTGTAGTTCTTTAGGAAACATATTTTGAGATTTGATTTTTCCAAACATATTTCTTAATAAGGAATAAGTAATTCAGCATGACAACTAACATCTAATCTATAACATATAATAAAAGAAGATTTTTCTAAGACACGTGACATCGTTCTAGCATATCAAAGGACATGTGTCATCATTCTAACATATTAAAAAATCATTTTTTATGAAAAATATGTTAAAACAAATTATTTATATTTGTGTTTATTGTCTCTCTCATATTAAATGATAATTATTGTAAATAAGTAAACTAACCTGTTAAACATCTAAAATATAGATATTATTATTTTAATACATACTAAATTATATGATTTTAGGCATATTTTATCTTTAAATATAGAGTAATAATTTTTAATTTTATTATCTGTTATAATTTTTAAATACTCATTATATTTTTGTTTCACCAATGGCTAATAACATCTAGAAAATAAAATATTATAAAACTAATTATTTTGATATATTTTATTTATTTTACCCATGTGATACATAAGCTCAAACCTAGTTTGTTTATATATGGTAAATACTATTTGAATGCTATTTACCCATTCCCTTGAATTGATGTTTAGGGATATATATAGCTTTCTAGTGATATGGATGGATGAAATATTAAAACCTCTTGTTATTTTTATTACGATGACAAATTTTTTTAGTTTGTGTCCATCCCTATCATGATGGCCGGGTTAAATCGTTTTTAACAATGGTTTAACCCTTCCAACTAATAAATCTATCGAAATAATCATTTGGCACTAAGGAAAATGTTTTTTCTTGCTACAAACGTTTCAAACCAATTTGCTACAATCCTACATTTATCACAATATTGTGACGACTTTCCCACAAAAAGCAAAAACAAAAAAAAAAACCTTAAAATTTCACACAAATTTTCGACAACAAAGCTACAAGACAAAACTTTGTTGCTAATTTGTCACAAAAATAAAAAACTTTCTGACAACATTTTGACACAATTCCAAAAAATTTTTATTTTTAAACAATCGTAAAATAAAAATAAAATAAAATAAAATATTAGAAAATAAGCATCTGTGGCAAAATTGTCACAAATATTGCTATGCTTGCCCCAATATGACGACAAAAACGTGTTTTTTTATAAATAAAATGAAACAAAAATTACATGTATGTGATAAATTTGTGATAACATATGTATAATTATATTATCATAATTTAATAAATCAAATATTTTTAATTAAAAATAAAAACAAAATATATGTTTATAGCTAAATTGTCGTAAATCCTACTAATCTTGCGACAAATTTGCGACAAGAATGTTTATTTAATTCTTTAATTTTATAATCTCACATACTTATGAATAAAATAAAACCAAAATATACATTGATGGCAAAATTGTCTAATCATTGCATGTTATCTTACTAGAGTTGCCATCATAACACATTCATGAAGGTCAAAACCATTGCATGCTATTTGATGGACAATACTCTGATCTTGATCTTTGATAGACAATACTTGATCTTTGATAGACAATAATCTGATCTTGATCGTTGTAAAGTATGTAAAAAAGAAAGATATAAGGAAAAAAGGAAGAAGGTGTCTAAGTTTGTGATGGCACTTATATGCCTATCGGATCAAAGCTTCAAAGGTTGTTCTACTTAATATAATGATAGGTGAAGGATTTAAGGGGTCGGAGCCCTCCCCCCTCCCATTCTTTTCGTCAGTAATGTTAATTTTTGGTTCAGTAGTGTATATTTTTGCCCCCGTAGTGTAAATTTGTAAATTTGTTATAATTTTCGGTTCAGCAGTGTACATTTCAATTTGTAGATTTGGAATACTGTAGAATGGCTAAAAAAATCAAAAGTTGGGAGAAAAAAATCATAAAAATGACCTATCCCGTCATACTGGCAGGTCTATGGATTTTGACGAACATCGTCTCTTTCTTGTAAGTTATATAGTTATAAGTTTTAGTAACTATTTTTATAGTTAACCTTATCAATATTTTATGTAGGAGAAACAAAAAGATAGAAATGTTAGCTATGATTTAGTCTTCATTAATACCCATGCAACCAAAGAGACTAAGAAGAGATTGCGGATAGGGAAATTAGTGTTAAAGACTTGGATGTGTTATAGTTTGTTACATAGCGATTAAAGGAACCATTTATAAGTTATCAATATATGTATATGTATGTGTAATTAATGTATGAATATCGATTGTAGTTTGATTCCTTTTAATCTGATGAAAATGTAGACATATTCCAAAAGGAGCTTGAAAAGGAGCACGAGCCAAACAACGATCAAAACCTGAATCGTGATTATTTTGCCGTGTGGAAGCGTCTACATCCTAATACTCGTGGCCACATGTTTGGGATAGGATATTCTTATCCACATTTTGTGGTGAGCGGGACACTATCATCATTTTATGGTGCTAGTTCATATGATGATGAGCGACGGTCACAAGAGGTATAGTTATTTATTATTATTATTAAGTGACACGTATTATTTCCTCTTTAGGTATTCTTGGCTGGGTTAGGAGTACCAGCGTTAGATCATTGTATACGAGGAGATATATCCCCTATTTTACTTGTTTTAGTTTTATAATGTGGGTTTGAGTCATTTGACTTGTTCAAATTAAAGGGTGACGGTCATAGTTTCATAAAGTGTGTTTAGGTGATTTTGACCCGTTAAAATTAAAAGTAGTTACTTTAGTTTTACAAAGTGAATTTAAGTCATTCTGACCCATTTAATTGGCATCACAAAGTTTTAGTTTCATAATGTGGATTTAGGTCATTTTGACTTGTTTAATAAAAAGGTGATACTTATAGTTTCGTAAGTGTGTTCAGACGATTTTGGCTAGTTTAATTATAAGTAGATATTTTAGTTTAACAAAATGGGTTTGCGTTATTTTTACTCATTTATATTGAAAGCATATAGTTTTAGTTTGGTAAACAAGGTTCGTATCATTTTTTACCGCTTTAAAATTAAAAGTTGATTGTTATATCTTCATAAAATGTGTTATTGGCTTATTTAAATTGAAGGTTTATAGTTATATTTTAAAATATGTTTATTTTATTTTAACTTGTTTAAATTAAAAGTAGATAGTTTAGTTGCATAAAGTGGGTTCTTGTCATAAATTCAGATCATTTTTAGTTTCCTTTGTTGCTAACTTACTGTATCTTTTGGCTTATAATTTCATATCTTTGCATAGACTTGTATTATAAATGTTTTAGTAAATTATAGGTCCAAGATGTTCGAACGTAATAAGAGAAAGAACGGGAGGCTCGAGAAAACTTGAAAAATTGCTCGGAACAAATGGAAAAAGACCGGAAAGAAAAGAGGGAACAAGAGCAGGTTGAACGGGAAAAGGAGATGGCTGAACGCGACAAATTACAAAAACAAATAGAAGAAATTATGAAATAATTACTCGATAAATAATTATTGTTTTTTTATTTTGCAAGAAAACTTCAACTGAAATTGTTGAAAGATTGTTACATTTTGGTGAATTTGGCTGGATTAGTTATTATTTTAGTCGTTCGTTTTGTAGACTGGTTATAAATTTATTATACTTTTTTCCAGAAAACTATTTGTATTTTTAGGAATATTGTTCAGGTTTTTTTTATTTTCTAATATGTTGCAAATTTATCGTAAAAGATTTAATATAAGTTGTTGGTAGTTAGTCATTATTTTTAAAAGAAAATTTATTTAAGTTTGTCGGTCGTTTGGCGTAAAATAAAATAATTATTAAATTTTATCGGTAGTTTGCTGCAAAATGAAAATAAAATATATAACAGTTTAGTCGGTAGTTTATCCCAAGACAAATAAAAATATATATTGTATATGTCAGTGTCGTAAAAAGAAAATAATATATGATTTAAACATTAAAAGAATTATTATATTATTATTAGTTTTCTTTTTAAAGAAAATAATATTCAAAATCAATTTTTGAAACTTTGTCGCAAAACATTTGTTGGTAACTTATCGTAAAACTAGCGACAAATCGGTTTTGTTTCAATTTGTGGTTCAATTTGTCGTAAACTAGTCGAAAATATTTTTGCTATGAGGTGTTTTCCTATAAACTTATTTTGATCGCAACTTTGTCTGTATTATCATTTTGCTACACATTACGACAAAATCCCTTATTGCAAAATCTTATAAATTTTAGTGGTGTGGGTTTTCAAATAAATCTCTTTTACCTTTCCAAAAATAAAACGTGAATCTTTTATGAAATCAGTTTTGTAAAGAAAAATTCCAAACATGAGTCGTTTAAGTGCTTGTATGTATGTAGTGTGTCGGATATGTAAGTATTTATGTGTAGTTATTTTTTATCTCTAATATAAAATTCATACCAACATTTTTATAAAAATGCTAGGGTATTGGGGCCGTTCAAAAAGAAAAAAAAACACCTAGTTTAACAACTTTTAACTACTTTAAACATACTCTTATTGAAGTTTAGAATAAAAAGCGAATATCATCTTGAAATTGATAGATTTAAGAAGTGAATTGTGAAATTACAGGAAATCATAATGTTGTAAGACGTACTACAATGAGTTATTAGCAAGGCACTAGGCATTGTGGAACATCCTAGAAATAGAAAACTACTAATAATAGTAGGTATCGTATAGACACAACATAAATGCCAAACAGATTAATTTTTTTTATACAAATTAACTAAAATCACCTACACATTATTTATACCACACCACACAACATTAATACAAACTAGTAAAAATCATCGGTGCATTGTGGCGGTTCGCTGAGCTGAATCAGACTTAAATATCTCTAATCTCTAATACTATATAATACATATTGGATGGGTAATTTAGTAATTTGCTTGTATTTTTAAGACGCCATACAAAACGTCATAACCATGTTCTTGCTTCTCCCTTCCTGTTTCTTCCAAATTTGCCCTCCTTTGCATCAATCTGGCATTCAATCGCCTATATCTCATTAAATCCCACATTCATCTATTTCACCCTCGCTTCAGCTCTTTTCCTTCCCCTTCCCTTCGTCGGTTCATCTCACATCAGATTCCCCTTCAATTTATTGCTTGTTACGATCTTCAATCAAGAAACCACAACCTAATCATCAATACCGATCAATCAATCATGCAATCGGTTTCGCTCCCATTTCCCTTATAAGCTGTTTTGGAATCATGGTGGTACTGCTCTTGTCCAGGTGTTGCTACTCTTATGGGTGCTTCAATCGCAGGTTAGTAGGGCCTTTGGTTTTTATTATGCTTTCACCATGTTTGCATCATGATTTTCAACTAGCTTTTGTTGCACTTCTTGAATACTTTAATTACCAAAAAAAGTTGATGTTTATTTTGCTTTCTTTTGTTACATTTTGAAACCATTCAACTTGAGTTTCCTGATTTGATTATTCAATCTCATGAGAACACAAGTTTATGAAATTATTTTACAAGTTAAAGATTATAACCACCCTATCTCTAGATAAATCTTCGTAATTTAATAAAAAGGTATTAGTTTCTTACCTTTGTGGTTTTGTATATGATATGATCTGGTATAGGGATGTTTCTCAATCAATATTGCAAATTGATAGTGCTCTCTTGATGATCTTTGCTCCGGTTATAACATTTAGACACACCCTTTGGAATTTAAACAATTATTGATACTACATGATTATAATAGTTGAAGAATTATGCTAAAATTATGTATGTTAATCCATATATCTTTGTTTGAATTATAAGGATCATTAACTAGATGTAGATGATTATATACATAATTATATTCTAATTGGGATTAATAATGCCTACCAGGTGTTTGCTAAAATGCCTCAACTACAAATTTTACTAAATTGGAGTATTTCATTGCAATTAGTTCATAATTGAAGATTGATCATGTGTAAAAATGATTATGATGTGTTGATTATGTAAGATAGATGATAAGCATCTAATGGAGTGATTTATATGGTCAAATGTGCTGATTGCCATCTATGAGGCGTGTTGGGATTGGTAGTTAAATGGACAGAGGCATCAAATTACAATTCAAGGACTATTAAGGAAGAAATTTACAAGTGTTATGATGGAGTTCCTAAACTGGGATATAAAACTTAGATATATTATGTATTTTTTTGTAACTAATATATTTAATGATCGTATTCTACATGATTTAAACTAGCATGATGCACATAGAGGGATTGTGCATGGTGGGGATGTGTTGTGTTATTTAATTGTTTTTTTAATAAAGTAAAAGGTTCTAATTAAGATTAACCATGATTAAAGAACGTAATCAATATTTTTTTTGTTCATGGGATTTTCTTTAATTAAAACTAGCTATTTATCATGTTAATATCTCTATTTTTCTGCGGGGTTATAGTTTCTATGAAGATTTCTATTTTTAGAAGCAAAAAAGTAACTGAAAAGAAGTTTCCAAGATATCAAATTTTATTTTTTTGCTTAATTTCTTTATTATTTCATGTTTGATTTTCCTTTCACTTAGTCTATTTTACGGCCAATAAAGTATTTAGTAGAAATATATGATAGAATGCAACAAAAAAGAGAGTTTTGATGAAGGTATGCAATAAACTCACACAATGATTCACTTACTTTGATCTTTTCCGTCTCTTGAAATCTCTTTAACCCATACTCCGATTCACTTACTTTGACCTTCTTTGTCTCTTGAAAGCATTTAGCTGTTTGTTTCCTATTATTTTAGGAAGATTTGGGTAATCACTCCAAATAGCAGCAAGTAGAATTATATAAACTGGATTTCTTAGTGTTTTTGATGTAGTATTGATAGGTGATTGATTATTACTTTGTGCAGGGATTCAACAAGATTGATTACGGGGAATGCAGATTAGTCTGCTAAGTTATGGGATGTTCAAAGTGGAAGTCTTCCCGTTGTCTGATTTGCTCGTCATTGTCCCATCCTCTCTCACTCTCGTACATTAATCGCTCCCTGGCATTGCATGCATACAATGAGCTTTTGCTTAATTATTTAACTTCAAGAAAATTGATGTTTTCTTGCTTTACTATTTGTTATTGACTCGTACATGTAGAACATGAGCTTTGTTTGAGCCGACATATATATATAGAGGAGGGATTCTAAGAAAACAAAAAAGTTTTAAGAAAACCAAAAAGTTTTTAGAAAACCAAGAAAACCAATTCTAACCCATCATAATTTTTCATTATATATTTATATTTGTTATCTTTAAAGGGTGTTTTAGTAATTTTATATATAAAATATTTTTAGTAACTACTCATTGTTAACCAAAACCCATCCTTTTTTTCATAATTAACAAATCAATATACAGAACATCTTCTTATTCTTTGTGGGTCCATTTATCTCTAGATAACATCATCAAATAGTAGGCAACAACTTCTTCCGGTGAAGCATCAGAGATTGAAGATCCCGATCGATTAGCTTCAAGAAAATGTTGCTGATCAGCGAACCATGAGCTTTCGGGCCTCCGAACCCGCTTTGATGTTTTTCGAACGGTGGTGGTTCTTAACAACTCTGTTTTGATAACTTTCGACGATGAAAGAGATGATGGCGGCGGTGACGATGACGGCCAAGGCGACGGCGAGTGCGGCGGTGGTTTGGGTGTGGGGTTGAGGTAGAGATTAAGCATGTGAGATCTCATATGGCCTCCTAAAGCTCTGCCATTAGTAAAGGTCTTTAAGCAGAGGTTACACCAGTGTTTCTCCATTGTTTTTGTGCAATAAGGAAGGAGATGTATCTAGACAAGGAAGGAGATGTAAAACCTTGGTTACATATACGTAACCCATTACATATTTAACTTGTATGAGTTACATACACATACTTGACCAATTTGATTCATTATTGATCCTTTCGTCATTTGTTTCTACATAACCAATTTTAGAGAAACTTTAATTAGCTCAAGCATTTATCTTTTCATTTGATTGAGAAGGTAATGGTTTCTTTATTATTTTGAATTGATTATTAACACCAACAATATTTTTTTGAATTTTTTGATTTTATATATAAATGAGTCATTACATATATGTAAGTTTCATCATTTTAATGTAAAAGCAATCATATTGCGATTTTTGTTTATTTTTTGATTGCTTACATATACGGAAGTTTTACCATAATAACAAAACAATATACATGTTATCTATTTTTTCTTTCTTTGCATATTGTTTACACATATGTAGCTTGTCAAAATTATGTAATAATAACTAGCTTTTTACAATAGAATATACTATACATATTTTATGCATTGCAAATATGTAGCTTGTCAAAATTATCCCAGGGGCATACATGTTTCTTGTAGGGAACAAATATGATCTGTGATTTGATTTGGTTTAGTTTGTTAGATGACATGTCATTCAATTTGGTTGTGTTTACTAAAATATTTCAAATTCTAAAGTTCTCAACTATTTTTCATCGTCTTTTCATATCTTATACCTTTTATTTAGAGTATGTTTACATATGTGTAACACTTAGAAACTAATATATTATGTGTGTGGGCGCGCCATGTTTGCTTTTATTTATATTGTTTATTTGTTATGTTACGTATACGTAGCTCACCTTCTTCTTTTCTTCTTTAAGCGGTTTCTGCTTTTTTAAATCACATAAGAGTGGTACATATATGTAACATGGGTTACGTATACGTAATTCATCTCTTCTCTGATCGTAATAAATCATAATAGGAAGTTACATATATGTAGTCTATCTTTTATTTATATAGTTAACAGTAATTTGTTTGAATTGTCTGATTTTGTATACTATTTTAGTGAGTGATACATATACATAAGTTTCATCATTTTAATGTAATAGCAATTGTCATGTTTTTTGTTTGTTTTGTGCTTGTTTACATATAAGTAAGCATGTTGTAGGGAGCAAATATATTTTGAACATTATGTGAACATGTTTACGTATACGTAAGCATGCATGTAATTAATATAGATTTGCAGAAAAAAAACTTTTGTTCTTATAAAATATTTTAGAATGATATTTGAATAAATTAATTTGATTTTAAACTAAACTAATATTGTGTTTGATTTTAGAGAGAGAGAGAGAGAGATATTTAAGGAATTTGAGTTATTTTCAAAAATATAAAAATTGTAATCTACCTAAAACACCCTTTAATCATTTAAATAAAGCAACTATCTATTAAATATTTATAAATTTACCATTGATTAATTGATCAATGGTTTAAAAGTGGTATGCTTGGTTTTCTTATAGAATAGATGTTTTCTTAGGAACCCTCTCCTATATATATATATATGTATGTATGTATGTATGTATGTATATGTATATATATGTATATATATATATATATATATATGTATGTATGTATGTATGTATATATATATATATGTATGTATGTATATATATGTATGTATGTATGTATATATATATAT